>JAGDQP010017096.1:24243-39272 GCA_022664845.1 Lepisma saccharinum
AAAATTTCACTTTTGTACTAATTAAAATCGTTTGCACTTAGGTTCAAAAGATCGACGTAAGCCCTGTTCAGACAGCCACGATACAAATCCAGGTACCAACTCATTACAAAACCGGAAACGAATTGATACAATTTGTAGAACTATTTTCGACGCAGGTAAGTATCAAACATAACTGTTCTATGAACTATCCAACTTTTCAATTACATAAAATGAAGGAAATGCTTTATGATGAGTTTGTACACTGCTCGTCATTTAAAATAAAGCACCAAGAAGCAGAGGAGATAGCAGCCATAAATTTGGCAGAAAGATAGCAACCATAGATTAAACCAATTATTAAACTTACCGCTCTGTGCTATGCGTGACAACGGAGCGACAGTGGAACAGAACTGCCGAAGGTGTGTTGCTTGTAGACCCACCATGGGCGTTCAGAATGGCTGCAACACGGTGAGGCATAGAAAGGATGACCCCTTGGGTGTTCTCGTGGGGTGTGGCAAACCATGCATCTTCAAAACGATCCAACAGCTCATCAACTGTAGCAGAGGGAGATTGCTGGCGTCAGAGGCATTTTGCAATCATAGACCAGACGTGTCAATCGGCGACCGATCAGGTGAACGCACCGGCTTAGGAAGCAGGGGGAACATTGTATCCAGCCAGGAATGGTAGGACATCACGTGCTACATGCGGGGGCGCGTTATCCTGCTGGGATGTGATCCCCGACAGGTCCTGCACTAAAGTGACTATAACCGGGTCCAACATTGTCAATGTACCGTTGGCTGGTCACTTGTCCCTCAGTGCGTAGGAGGCACAAACGAGCAGGGAATCCAATGGCACCCTACACCATAACATCCGGTGCCGGACCGACTTGGCGATGCAAAACGCAGGGGTCGCCCAGCCTAGTTCCACAGTGCCAACAGAAACGGGTGCGGTCATCATGATGCTGCAGACAGAACCGCGATTCGTCTCAAAATTGGATGTTCTTCCACTCGGATCTCCATGCACTGCGTTCGCGACACGATTGTGGTCGCTTATACCTATCCTGTGCCGTCAGCGGAGTCGCAACAATGAGTAGCGTGCAAATGCCCCTCTCTACCAGAAAACGTAGAACTAACTGTTCGTTGGGACACTGTGCTCTGTGCAACATTCGTCAGTGCGTACACCAGTGTTCGGGATGTAGCTGTTCGATCCGCCAGGGCCATACGCACAAGCCGTCTGTCCCCCGGTAAAAAAAGCTTTGGTAAACTTTATTTTTTATATGGGCCAATCTAGTAGCTTTGGCTTTGACCTGTCACGATTATCCGTCACGTGCGGTCCGTTATATGGCGTTCCTTCTTCGAGCCATCGAGTCCATATGTGCTGCACTGTGGACGGACCAATATCGCGGAAGGATGAACCGCTCTCCTGATATGCCATAATTCCTTCACGATCAAAGGTGGTAACCTATTCTCAGGGTCTTTCGACCATATACACAGACTCATGCCACACTGACACTGTGGCTTCCTGGCCTTCCTGCGAATGATGTTCCGAGATGGCGCCTTTGATGCGTGACGGAGCTGTCGTACTAATCAGTTATTTATCTTTCCATGTTCTACATATTCTGAAATTTTGCATAAAGCCGATGTCTCCTTCTTGGTGTTGCATTTATAATAGCGAGTAATGTAATATTATTCCATGAAGTGCTTCAGTCAATTGCAATCATATTTGCTTGCAAAGGTCATCATTAATTTATTTCTGAAGCAGAAAGAACCCTCATAGCCGGCAGAACGAATCAAATGACAAAATATGGTTTGTATCAGGCTTCTGCTTTGAAAGGAAATAGCAATTGATATGAGATAACCAGTGGAAGATTTCGACTAGAAACTGTCAGTGAAATTGCATATCGGTTTCAGGAACGTTACAATGTCCCATTTATGTCTCAGGAAATTGGGTTTCAGGGCAAATCTCCCGGTAACGTAAATGTAAGGTTGGCAACATTTTCCAGGTTACAAATAGGTATCTGTGAGACAATGCTTTTGCAACGTTCCCATCAACTCTTGCGCCTGTGACACGAATCACAAAGGTCACCATATTTGATGAATAGTTGTAACTTACACGCAAACATTCAGATATGAAAAATTCTGATCGTAACAAAAGTTTGTGTATTATTTAGCAAAACGCATGTAAATTCTTTTTCTTGAACCTACCATCCGATAGGAAAAACGTAAATAGTAAGTAATGAGTGAAGTCCTGACATGCGTAGAACAGTAGAAGAATTACTGTGATCATCCCTTGCAGAGCCGTCGTCGTGTAATTAGTAAAGCGAATTCTACCATGCGAAAGGTCCATGGTTCAAATTCTGGTCATGATAGAATAGTTTTCTTAATTTCTGTAGTGCACGTGTAAATGTTATGTTTCGTAAATATGCTCTTGACATGTAAAGTGAATGGGTAAAGATCTCGAATCCATAGAGTTACACCTCCAACGTAATGGAGGCAATGGCGTATTGATGTACTAATATATCTACTTTTGATCATTAGTAGCTGATTTCATCGCATATACTTACGTTTCACTGTAACATAATCGCAATGTCACCGTAATATCAGAATGTAACTGTGACAAATGGGGACATTTCTCCACCCCTGAAACATTGCAGAAATGAATTGAAATGTTGATGTAATGTTACCAATGTTGCAGAGTTACCTATATGAAACGTATCTGAAATTCTCATGTGCTGTTACGGTCGTATTACTGTCGATTTTTTTTATTACAAGTTAGCACGGATACAGCGAATTATATTTTTACACACTTCTTGTAACAAAGTGATACAATAACCTCAAAGCAACAAACAACAATTATACAGTAAGACAATGAAATCATTCATTTTTTACTCTTATGGTAAAAAAAAGTTTTATCGCGAAGTGAACTGCCAGAAATTAAATAGACCGCGATATCGTCGAAGGGGATTTGAGAAAAGGATAAAAAGCTTTTATGTCATCGTATAATGAGATCAATATAAATTATTATGAAGTATCCAAGTATTTATCAGCAATTTCCAGTAAAAAATACTTATATTTTATTTATTGAACATAATGAGGGTGTGTTCTAGTACGAAGGAGAATTGATGAGAAATGTTTTAACATATTGTTAGGAAAGCCGACAACTGCAACTCAACTTTGATAAACATACTTCATATTCAAATGTCTGTTTTGAAGAATAAGAAATGCAATGGGATAGTTATAATACTAATAAATGTTTATATTGTTCAAATCAGGTGTAAAAAAAATCATTGGTTATAATTTGGAGACCTTTTCTTTGAAAGCACATATACAAAAACTATTTCTTCTTATCGTAAGAACCTAAAAAATAACCCAACCTAGTCTTGAGCTAAGGATGTATTGGAATGAAATAAATCAACTGAATCTCATATAATTTTCTCAAGAAACAAATGGGTGGGTACCTTTTGTTTTTGTTTTCGGGTTAACTTTAGACATGGTTAGCCAAGCTTGTAAAAAAAAAGTACAGGAGAAATGTAATGTTTGGAATTTTGTTTAGTGATATAAGAACGTTAAAACCATCAAAAATTGAGTCATGAAATGGTATTTATTATTACGCAAAGAAGGCTTGTCAACTGCAATTACTGCGCACTCACAAGGTGGGAAAAGCGAATGCAAATGGCGTCGTGATTAGATGTAAGTAATGGCGTGCAAGGTAGAGTCTCACCTATTATTAGAGACAGTAGAATTTGGTGAATAAAGATGTTTACATTTAGTGAGTGAAAAAGTGAAAATATCGTGAGTACAAGGTCAAATTTCGTGAGTGCAATTGTAAATTTCGTGAGTAGATAAAAATTAATAATTGTTTTTAATAACATTTTAGAACTTTACACATAAACCTTGTACTAATGCATCGTGCTAAAAACCTAGATAATGTGTATTTCTTTTGAAATAACAATTTGCTAATACTGTTAATTATATTTATTCTGCCACATTTGCAAAAACAAGTATCTATATTTTAATAAGCATATGCACAGCTATGAAGGAATTTATTTCTTAACCATTCAGCTGAATTTTCATAGGCGTATGATGAAAGCAGCTCTAAATTTGTTCGATTGTTGGTCAGCACATGGGAAACGTTTGAAAACAATCTCTCATAGCCTGAATTTGAAACTGTGTTTTGTTCTGTCCGATAGAGAGATTTTTTTGGTGGAATGATATTTCACGTGTTCGACTTGTTTTCACAAAGCCTCTCACCGCGAATACCGCCAAACGCACACAATAAATGTAATTAAGATCATGTAGTTCAAATTTGTCAGCTAGATGGCAAACCATGTTTGCAAATTTGCTGTCATCTATGGAGAATAAAGTGTTATTACATTCTAACATTCTCTGTGCTACGCGAATCCGATGATGGATTTTTGAAGAATTGTATTTTTTTCTGATTGTTTAGGCATTTTCATGAATACAAATGGTATCATTTCGTGAGTAGTGCTCAGAATTCGTGGATGGAGGCAAAATGTCCAAATTTCGCGACAATTTAGTGAGTTAAAAAGAACATTTTCACAAAATGTTTCGCTATGTATTCCATGCGATTTCTTGAGTGTTAAAATTTTTCCCAAATTTCTACTCTCTCTACCTATTAATATCCCTCCGTTACATTCCGGACATATCAGTGTTATGAAGAGAAATATCACGTTATTATAAATATACAATCTAACCTAACTTGTAATAAGTCGCCGTCAGTCGACATCGCACACTTGTGAAGAAAACATTGGCATAGTAGCATAAAGTTGGCTGACTACATCTAAAGTTTATCTCTGTTTTCCTTGGTTATTGGTTACAGTTCCGGAATATGAGGCTTCTTTACTGCCTTCTACCTACAATGATAGATTTTATATTCTGAATTTAATTTTAAGGCCTGTAGCCAACTTTGGTTCAGGCCAATAACATTGCAATTAAGACATTAGTTCGTTATCCTTCATTGATACAATAGAACTAAAACAACTGGATTATAAGTGATACAATTTGACCATTTGCTGCTTTTTTTTGTAGGTGAAAGAACGAAGTCAAGCGTGTATTATAGGTGGAGAAGTTTCGTCACATCAACATGAACTGTTTCTCGCTCGCAGTGCATTGAATTTAATTGAAGAATATAATGCTGATAAATTACCGTCAAATCGAACATTTCAAGTAAATTGTTCTGGAGACACTTCGTTTGCCTGTTCAACTATTACCTGCAAGGCAGGACCATTTGTAAAGCCTGAAGCCATATCTGTGATCGATGTAGGAATGAATATCAATATATCGTTTATAGGTAAGCATTCTAGCATTGTTTGACATTTCTAATATACCCTGAAATAATGGAGGCAAACTTCTGGAGGTGAATCTTCATATCAAAGCAAGAAGAAATTCAAAATGATACCTAGTTTCGGAGCTACAAGCGCTCGAAGTTACGGCTGCATCATCAGAAATGACGTCATAGCTCGACATGCAATGACGTAAGCGGCGTGGGCGTAGCAAATCACAAACGAAGTAGTACCTGGTCCATCTATGACGTCATTTGTGATGATGCCTCTGTAACTTTAAGCTCAAATAGCTCCGACAATATGCATGCCTCGAAATCTCTTCAAATGAACTTTTTTCCTTGTTTTCGTGGAAATAATTACCTTCCAGAGTTTGCACCAGGAACACACTGTATAAATGCGGTAGGTAACATGAGAGCTATATTAAATACAATAGTAAAACTGGGCAATTTGTAATATTGCTTTGCAATTGTTAAACACGGTTCTAATAATTTTATTGCAACATGTCATAAGGCGGTTTAAAAAAGAATCCCTGCTATTGAAATTCCTGATATAATAATCCTACGCAAATAAACTACTGATTATTTATGTAAGTTCCCCACCAGCACATGCACGTTGGCCGCTCATGGGACCCATATCGATAATGCGGGCTGGAGAGCGGCCCCGCTTTAGCCCACGTCGATCGATGTAGGATCGACATCGATTATCGGTATCACGAATTTACCTATTTCCTAAAATTATAGTAAGTATTGGGTAAAGAATAAATCGATTTTCTACAAAACGTTTTGTTCATAACTAATAAATTAAAATTAAAAAATAGAGCATTCGTTATGAAACAATATCGATCCATGTCGGTTACCGATATCCATATTAATCAATGTCGGTCCATATGGGCAAACCGATGTTTATTCAAGCGATGCTATATCCATCTGGTGGTAACAAATAAAAGTTCATGTTGTAGCCAACACGCGGTCAGCTTTGTTTGCTAAAAAAAAGTTGTTCACTGTTGAAGCATGTTGAAGCGCATAAGTATCATATCCTTCCACGTGAAGGATATAGACAAATAAAGTGTTAAAGTTGATTGTGTTTTTCTCAAAGATACTTTGATCACTGTAAGTAGATAGACAAACCAACAAGATTTATGGTAATATTTACGGCCAGAACCGGGGAATATTTAACACTTTTGTTTCGTTTGTACGGTAGAAAGTAGCGTATTTTCTCGAGGCCATGAGGTTGTTAAGGGAGATTCCCCTTAATAGGATGATAAGTTAATGTTATATTTATTTACGTTTGTTTTACATAATTTTCTTCAATTAAAGTTGTTCTATTGTACTCTTAACTTCTTTTAAAAAGTGTAAAAAATAAAGTTAAAAGCGGAAGAGACGTGAAGTGATTACAATGGAGCGGAACTACAAATTTTAGCTATAAACGCAACTTGCACCTAACATTATTTTACAAACTAGCAGTGGTCCATTAGCACAGCGAAGTGATGTAACTTTAGCTACATAAAAAGTGTTCTTTATTTACAATTTCTAACGTGTCTTATTATTTCTTGTGGTTTGTCTATGTTAGTGGTCCTATATAAAAAGGGGGATTCCTTTTTAAAAAAATCCCTTTCGGTAGGCCTACAGGCTCAGGTAGATCTCGAAGATTTTTTTTTTATTTTCTAAAATTCAAATCTCGCCTTATACGAGAGCTATCGAGAAACTATTTATTGATTTGTAGATTATTCATCAAGAGCTGTTTAACGATACCCCACAAGACGGGTATATATATATAAATACCCGCTTTGCTTCGCTAGGAGCGCTGACCCCCAGACCCCCGTAGTGGATTCGACCCCAAAGTTCAGTGTTTTTGAGAGGATGCGCCTCCTTTATCTTAACCAAAATCTTCCTGTAGCACTACACCACCATAGTGTCCATCTGCACCCTCCCACGGGGGGCTGCGCACCAAAAGGAGAGGTTTGTCCCATTTATTGTAACCTACTCTTAGTCATACACATTCAAAGAAAATTTCGTTTCTCTACCTTCAATGATTTGAAAATTGGGTTTTTGGGGCGGCCATTTTGGATCCAAGTTGGCGACTTTTTGAAACTTTTCTTATATTGTCCTGACCTACTTGTGGTGGTACATATTCAAGTAAAATTTCATTTATCCAGGTCAGACGGTGTGCAAAATGGGATTTTGGGCAGTCATTTTGGATCCAAGATGGCGACTTTTTCCCAAATGTTGTAATATTTCCCTAAACTACTCGTCATAATGCACCTTTATGCCAATTTTCGTATCTCTAGCTTAAACGGTGTGGAAAATAGATTTTAAAGTCCACCATTTTGAATCAAAGATGGCGTATTTGGATACATAATGTAATATTTTATAACATACAAGCGATAATGTACCGTGTTACCAAATTTGATATTTCTAGCTGCAGCCGTTTAGGCTGTGTATTCTATACAACAATGGGTTCGGCGCCCATTTTGGATCCAAGATGGCGATTTTTTCAACACTTCGTAATATTTTCTTGAACTACTAGTGACAATACACCTTTATGCCAAATTTCGTATCTCTAGCTCAAACGATATGGAAAATAGATTTCTTGCTTCCGCCATTTTGGATCCAAGATGGTGTCTTTGAACTTATTAGGTAACATTTTCGCAATCAAACAGTCATGTTGTAACTTTATGTCAAATTTGATTTCAATAGCCCCAGCGGTTTAGGCTGTGTATTTTATACAACAATGGGTTCGGCGGCCATTTTTGATCCAAGATGGCGACCGATTTTGCTAATTAACGAACTTATCCGAGCTATTAAGCCTAGAAACAACATATAAAAATTTGGTATTTGGTTCAAATATCTTTAAAATTATGGCCGCTAGCGTGTTAATATTTCTTTGATATCGTACCGATCTCAATAGGTAGATTTTTCTTCGAAATCTACCTAATAGTAAAATATCAAAGTTGCATTATGTTCACAATGTCAAAGGCCGATATTGAGCGATGTCGATACCCGATATTCAGCAATGTCGGTGATCAATGTTGATCGATATCGTTGACCGATATTGTGCAATATGTTTGCCATCCAATATGGGGCCCATGTCATTGAACGATATCGATCGATGTCGTAAAACCTAATATGCCCATATCGGCCTACGTGAATATGCTACTTGGGTTGGCTTACATGTATTGACTTGAGAGAGATTGAATGGACTATTTATTTATTTAAATGCTATATCACTTCTTGATAACCATTCTAAACCAATGGTGTAGTCATACTTTTACGTAGGATCGGTAATAATATTTTGTTAGCTTATATATGCGAGGATCATACAATAAATGAAAAGAGAAATGGTTGTAGAGTCAACAAGACTTATCATACACTCATTTCTCGACATACTCTCCTATTACAGTCCCACCACCCTACTAGTCTTATTATGGCGACAGGAAAGAATACTTTGTCCTGATGTTGTAGCCACTTTTTCACATTTGTTTTCACTTCGCTACTATGACAACTCGATGCCATGTTAAGGGGCCAAACAGGAAGAAATCTGAGGGAGCTGGATCTGGGTTGTGAGGTGGATGCGGCAAGATCTTCCACACCAATTAAATAGTCTCAGCTGGTAAATAAACGGTATATGGACCATCATTGTCGTGGAGAAGGGGCACACCTTTTCTCTGTAAACATATTTTCAGAATCGCAGGCTTGGGTTTAGTTTTAAGCTTTTTACTGTAGTATTCGCTAGTTATCGTATGTTATTCTTAGAATAAAATCGCGAGGAATGGGGCGATTAATGTGAGGTTCCACTAATGACGTTGATATTTCAATTAGCTATTCCACACGCTTCCAATCGGAAACATTTGTTCGGCCAGTTTTGAATTAATCAACCTATTTTTAAAAAACTCGTACGATTTATACAACTTGTACCGTATTGCTTAAACATCAGGACATAAATTTCAGATAATATTGTATCCTCAGACACCAGAAACTTTATCACTGAACGCTGTTCTTCCAAAATGCAGATTTCCAGCGGATTTCGCATTCTTCAACTAGCAAAAGAGATTATTCAGCTGAAACAGAGAACAAGCAGATATTTTAAATAAGCTTTGTCATACATAAAAGATTTACATACGAGTAAAAATTAAAGCGCAAACTATGCTAGAGTGTTTGATTCATATATTAACATTCTCTACAAATGTTATTTTAATCGCTCAGCGAGTTGAGAAAGCTAACGGTATGAGATTTCGGATTTCTTATCATGTATGCGGCTTCCTAGTAAGGGAAAGAGAAACTTCTTGTAAGTCGCTTATTTTCATGCAAAGAATGAATAATATAGAATCAACTTTTTATTATTTACTTGTAACGAAGCTGCCCTATTTGAAGAGAAACAATAATTAAAAATTAAGAACAGATTAACTAATTTATTAATTAAGAAAAGGCATTGTTGTTTTTTAATATTTTAAAAATTTCAAATCAAAATGTATAGTTATTGTTTTAATTATTATTATTAGTAGTAGTAGGAGGAGGAGGAGTATAGTTGTAGTAGTAGAAGAAGAAGAAGATGAAGAAGAAGAAGTAGTTCTTGTTGTGCTGGTGGTAGTGCTAGTAGACACGCGCAAGAGAAAAAAGTAGAAAAGTTATAGAACACATAATTTTAACTTGAAATATTAAAACATCGAAAATATATTAACATTAGACTACATTATAGGAAATATCCTAGCTTAAGTAAAATTAATTTAGAGCCATGTTGGTTGTATATTTGACAAATGTTGTTAAAGTGTTAATGCTCTAAATATCTAGTTTTTATTTCTTTCATTTATCTCAAATATTTTTTTTCCCAGAGCCGTTGATGAAAGCAAAGGATATTCTCCAATTCGCCTCAGTTGCTCACGTGACACAAATTGAGCCAAATATACCTCTAACCGAAGGGTAAGTACTATGTGAAGGTAGTATTTGGATATAGCTTGCTATATTTCCAATTTATTATTATTATTAATATTATTTTGCCAAAATTTCCGTTTAACAATATTACATTTTACAAACACGAAACTAGTTACAAACATACAATTGATTTTAACGAGCGGTACATCACGACGTCTTTATGCCCGTCCTAATTGGAAGCTTACTATCCTCCGCAATGAAAAGAATTGATTTCTCATAATTTCTCATTACATAGACTATGTATTTCATTTTTTGTGCACGTGAAGGTCAATTTCTATGAGAACGTTCCATTTGATTAGAATTTTTACTTAAATTAGCAAAATATCTGACAAGCCTACAAAAGATGTTAGACCATTATATTTTTGGTATATATCTGTAATAATTTTAGTTCATATATTTGTTGTTAGGTTTAGGAGCTTGGATGCAGAAGGTACACATAGCGGAAAAACACAATTATTATTCGTAGGTACGCTATCTTCTAGTCACAATTACTTACAATTATCAGCCTAACCTTTACATTCGTTCAGAAAATTTCTTTCGATTAGGCGAGAGGAAATAGATATAAATATTTGCTGACCAGTAAACTAAGGACTGCAGGACCAAAGTCAAGTTCCGTCTTTAGGTCTAATTCTTTTCGAAACAACGGATAGGTTCAGGGTATTGGTTGCCATAGGGTATTGCAATACATAAGACGATTTACATGTCGGGGGTAGATCTAAATATTGCACCGGAACCTCTGCAGTCATCGCAACCGATATGGTTCGTAGAAAGTTGTTCGTGGGAATTGGGATCTACCCTTAGTTACAATAAATAACAAGTACACCAGTTGACTGCCACATAGTGCTGCTTGACATCAATATTACCAATTCCTTCCTCGAGCAGGACTACAGGATACATCTATTTACACATAAGATCCTATCTTTTGGTCATTAATACTACACCTCTTGGACCTCAAGCTCTTATACAATCGGCATATCAATCAACGTCTTTACACTATACAAGAGGTCATCTAACTATACTGTGCATCTTATCAACTATACGTATTCTTCAAACGCTCACAAGTCGTAGCTAACTACATGACTTAGTTAATCATCCACAATTTTCATAATAGAATCTCTACTCACGCTTTTAATTTAAACATTCCTTGACAACGAATTATAAGAAACTGCTCAACAGGCGAGCATTGACACGTTCAATACACTCACTTCCTTTTTCATTGTTTCTATTTTTCGTTTGCTTATCCCACAGCATTCACTTCCCTTTACAAAGGATAAGTGTTTTGTTTATTGCTTCTACAGTGCAAGCTAAAGTCAAGCGTGCTGATACTTTTACCATATTTTATAAATTGAGCGTGCAGTCATTGTAATGCAAATGGATTAATTGCCACTACTGTATACAAATGAAGAACTGAAAGTTATGGTTGATATTTACAGGTAGATTCAATTTAAGTGTTTAGATATGTGTTTCAATGTGTGTGTGTGTTGAATTGAATTGTATTTATGTCCTTTAGTCACCTAAGGCTCAGGACTGGATAGGGAAGGGGAAAGGATTCTGGAAGGTGTCGGTCAGGGTCTATGTTGAAGGTGCCATCCCGGAATTTTCCTGGTGTGACTGAGGAAAAGCCCTAGCAGTCAGGATGGCCGGCCGTTGGGATCGAACCCTCAACCTCCCGAATACTATATGTAATACGATGCAATGTGTATATCAGCTAATAACAATCTAAGATCAGATTACACATTTGCATCAGGCATAAAACAACAGAATTTACGTTTTAATTTCAGAGTATATCGTTTTCAAAGTGCGTACGTTCTAACTAACTAACTCTATGGCTTATGGAACTCGCAAGTTCATCGCCGCAGTAACAAACGTTCGCCTTTGGATTCTATCCTGAGCAATATCAAGCCAGTTTACATCACCAACACCTACTTCTCGAAGATCTCTTCTAATATTGTCCTCCCAACGACGTCTCGGTCTTCCCAACGGTCTCCTTCCATCCGGCCTTCCAACCAGGATAGAATATAATCTTCGTTTTTTAAAATACCTTAAATATTTTAAAATTAAATCACGGAAGTTGAAATGCTTCTAGCTATAATATCTATAATTTAAGAGTGAGATACCAAAATCCTTTCAGTCCAAAAAGAGTTTTTTTTGCAGGAAACGCCGAAACGTGCTGAAGAAATACCATAAATACAGTTGTTCTTCTTATATTTGTCTTGTGAAACTGAAGAATGCAGTGAAATATCTCAGTCATAATGACTCTCAATAAGATTTAAACCTACGTGCCTCGCTGATTTCGATCCAAGGTATATGATTGTAACCCATAGACCACAACGGATGGTCAATATTTAAAAAGAAAGCAAAGTCGATCATTCTGAAAGTATCATGTATTACCTTGTATAGAAATTTAAGGTCAATAAGTTAGCTGTAAGTTGATTCAATCAAGGAAACGTAAATATCCTTTTTAAAAACATTTTATATTCTTTGCAGACGAAGAAGAGTTCATGTCCAAACCTTATTTCTCGGAAGTGTACATGACGAAGTTGTGCAGACGTGGGTCATTGTGTTGGCGGTTATCGGTGGCTTGCTTCTCTTCATAATTATCATTGTGATATTGTTTAAGGTATCTGTCATTCTCATAATATTATACAGCATCTGTTACTATCATTTGTACAGTTTTCTCAATTTTTATTTCGGAATCAAGCCATTCGCTTTTCGAAATACTTAGAGAAGGATTTCTAGTAAGGGTATCATATGAATGGTCCACGAAAAGACATGAAGTAACTTTCTATATTTTGTTGGTGCCATCTGTTAGCTCATGGAGTGTATTATCTGTCTAGTAAAGAACGTCGAGTCACTGGATAATGGGGAGCTGAAAGTAGGATGTAATAAGGAAGTATGTACGGAAGTAGTAAGTGTGGGGCTTAGAAGCAAAAACTGCAATCTCCACTTTTTGGGAAACCGAGTTTTTGATGGAATTTTATACATTAAAGTGTCTAATGAAGATAAGTGAAGGTAAAGCCCTATTTCTCTGTCTATTTTGTAGATTTTGCGCAGGAACCACAGGAAAGAGGTAACCATATTCTATTAAATTTACCACCATAAATTTTCTTTTGTTTCTCCCGTAAAATTCTTTAGAGTGGAGATTGCAGCTTTTGCTTCTAATCCCCACAAGTGTAAGAGTACAGAAGTAAACCCAAGTAGCATATCCACGTCGGTCGATATGGTCATATTAGATTTTACGACATTGAACGATATCGTTCAACGACATGGGCCCCATATTGGATTTCAAACATCTTGGCCAATATCGGTCAACGATATGGATCAACATCGTTCGACATCGATCATCAACATTACTCAATATTGGGTATCGACATCGCTCAATATCGGTCATTGACATTGTGAACATAATGTAATTCTGATTTGTTTTTTTTTTACTATTTTTAAAAGGAATCCCATTTTTTATAGAGGACCACCAAGATAGACAAACCAACAAGAAATAGTAAAACACGTTAGAATTTTTTAAAAAAATACTGTTAATGTAAAGAATACTATTTTTCTGTAGCTAAAGTTACATCGCTTTGCTGTGCTAATGGATTGTAAAATTTATCGACCACTGCTAGTTTGTAAAATAATGTTATTTTTCGATATTGCGTCCATGCTAAAATTTGTAGTTCCGCTCAATTGTAATCATTTCACGTCTCTTCCGCTTTTAACTTTTTTTAATTTTTTGCCAATAACTTAAGAGTACAATGGCCATGATTACAATGAAACAGCTTCAATTGAAAGGAATGATGAAATAAAACAAACGTAAATAAATAGAAATTTAACGTGTCCGTCTACTAAAGGAAACTTCTCTTAACAACTACATGGCCTCGAGAAAATACCTTTTACCGTGCAAACGAAACAAAAGTGTAAAATGTCCCCGGTTCTGGCGGTGCACAATACCCAGCGTATTAAATATTACTATAAACCTTGTTGGATTTTCTATGTACTTACAGTGATCAAAGACTCCTTGGGAAAGACACAAGTAACTTTAACACTTTATTTGTTGTGTCTCCGTGGAAGAGCAGGTTATTTCTGCACTTTAACATGCTTCGATGAACAACTTCTTTGTCACCAAACAAAGCAGGCCGCGTGTTGACTACAACATGAACTTTTATATTTTATCGCCAGAGGGATATAGAGTCGCTTGAGTAAACATCGGTTTGCCCATATGGACCAACATTGATCAATATAGATATCGATATGGTTCTATGACAAGTGCTCTATTTTTTTATTTTATTTTTTTACTATGAACAAAAAGTTTTGTAAAAAATCGATTTATTCTTTGCACAATACTATAGTTTTAGAAAATAGGTAAGTTAATGATACCGATAATCGATGCCGATCCCACATCGATCGACGTAGACTCAAGTGGGCCGCCGGCATTAACGATGTGGAGCTATATAGGTCCCATGAACGCCCAACGTGCATGTGTTACTGGGGAATATACGGAAGGAGCACGGAAGTAAATATACGAAAGTAAGAAATAATAAGTATATGCGAAAGTAGTAATATATACTTAAGTATTAAGGAATATACGGAAGTAATAAGTGTTTGAAAGTTTAAATAAGCTCATCTGAAATTTTTATGTGTGGCTTTTTCCGTGCACCCTTCATATTCGAAATTCACCAACTGAATGAGGAATTCAGAAAGTAGGAACGAAAAGGTATTAATCTCAAAAAATGTTACAGTGCATGTCTCAAATCAGGGATAGCGAGAAAGACCAACCTTTCTAGTAAAGGTTTTCAGGGAAAGGAAGAACTTTGAGTCCGTGTTGTTTT
>JAGDQP010017097.1:2354-30830 GCA_022664845.1 Lepisma saccharinum
GTCCAAAGTTTGAGAGAGTGGTGGGAATTGCACATAATAGTTCCCGTTTTGATACTTTACTAGTAGCACGGGATCTTATTGAAAAACTAAACTATCTAAATAAAATTATTGCACAAGGTCAAAAGATTATACTATTATCGGTCGCAAATATTTCTTTTAAGGACAGCTTTTTGTTTTTAGGGGAAAAGTTATCAAAATTACCGAAAACCATGGGATTACAAGAAATGCTTAAGAACAGTGACTTCCCTTTTCTATTTAATACGAAAGAAAACGAGAATCATGTAGGAGTATGGCCTATCATCGATTTTTATGACCTGGATTCCAAATCCGAGGAGGAAGGGAAGGCTCTTCGAGAGTGGTATGCTACAGTAAAGGATCAGACGTTCAACATGCAGAAAGAAATGCTTGAGTATTGCCAGAACGATGTATTCTTTTTCACACAAGCTGTGATTAAGTTTTCGAATCTTATTGAAGAGAAAACAGGTGGTATTCAATGTTTTCTCGAGACCTGTACTATTGCAGCCTGTGCAATGCAATGTTTCAGGTCTTTATACCTACCAGAGAATACCATCCCCGTCATTCCTCCAATGGGGTTCCAATACGGTAATCATTTTAGTAAAAGATCTTTACAATGGATGAAGTATTTGAAGTCTCTTGACTCAAATGTTACTATTCAAACCATTGCTAATGGGGGCGAAGTACCATTTGGTAAATATAAATTGGATGGTTATGACGAGAAAAATAGTACAGCTTATGAGTACTATGGATGCTATTGGCATCGTCATACCTGTATTCAACAGCTTCGTCATTATCCTTTGGATGACGAACAACGTGTGACGTTGCAAAACAGGTATGAGGCAATAAAGATTCGGAAACAATATTTAGAAAAGTGAGGTTTAAAAATTATTGAAATCTGGGAATGTGAGAAGTACGGAATTCCCCTCACATTCAGGATTTAATTGAAGCGCAATGTAAGGAAATTCATGGTTTTCTTATTCCTAAGGAAAGTTTTAAGCGGGGGAGAACTGAATGTTTTCGTGCATTGTATGAATGCAAAGATGATGAGTACATCCGCTTCGTAGATGTCACTTCTCTCTATTCATGGGTAATGTCGACGAAGCTTCTTCCTACTGGGAAGCCTATTATTCACAGAGGAAAAGATATCCCGAAGCCAGAGGATATCCATGGTGTTGTATTCTGTAAGGTTTTAGCTCCACAGAATTTAGACATTCCGATCCTTCCATACAATGCAAACAAACGTCTAATGTTTGGCCTTTGTAGGCTTTGTATGGAATCAATGGAGAAAGGGGAAGGTAATCATGATGAGGAACAACGGAGCTTCATTGGGACATTTTGCACTCCCGAATTACATATAGCTATTAAAAGGGGCAATAAAGTTCTTAACACTTTTGAAATTTGGGAGTTTAAAATGACTGAGGGAGTTTTCAAGGCCTATGTAAATACTTTCCTGAAAATGAAGCAAGAAGCTAGTGGCTTTAACTCTGAATGTAAGACTGAGGAGGAAAAACAGTCTTACATTCGAGACTATGCTGAACATGAAGAAATAACGCTCGAGTATGATAAAATTAGTTATAATGCTGGTCTGAGGTATATCGCAAAACTATTTTTAATCTCTGTTTGCGAAGTGGGGGCAGAGAACAGATTTACCTCAGACCAGGATTGTATCTGATGCCCCTCATTTTTAGAAATGATTAGAGCGCCGCATTTACAAGTTCAATCCGTTGTTTCTATTGGGCAAAGTAAACTCGTAGTAACATATAAAGACTCTCAAAATATAAATAGACCTTATCCCTTCTCTAACCCCATTTTAGCTGCTTTTATATCATCCTGGGCCAGACTTAGATTATATGAATTAATGGAGACTGTAGGTATTGAGTTTCTACTCTATGGTGACACTGACTCTATCATGTATGTGCAAAAAAGGAATCAACCACTCAGGTTACCCACTGGGAACTATTTGGGCCAATTAACAAATGAGACTGAACCGGGGTGGGAGATTCGGAAATTCGTAGGGTTGGGACCGAAAAATTAGTTTTAAGGAGAAGGAATTTTGGAAAGATCAAGAAAAGTTTAGGCATACTTGCAAGATTAGGGACATTACTTTAAATGAACGGGCGCGAAAAGTTATTGATTTTGATCATTTTTATAATTTAGTGAAGGAAAATTATGAAAAGAAAAATGTAAGTAACCCAAATACGATCAGAAATTTACCTGGGTACAAGATTGTAAGCAGACCTGAACACAAGACACATAACACAGTAAATAATAAGAGAAAGTTAAAAGATGTAAATGACAAGGATGAATTTGAAACACTACCTTATGATTTTAAACGACGGAAAATGTAATGGTTGACTCCCTTTCCATGTAAGTGTGTGTGTGTGTGTGTTCCCCTCAGGATGATATAATAGGAAATGTTTTTAAATAATTGTTTCATTTCGTATTAAGATGTTGCCCTTTCAACACCCTTGTACTATGATGATCAGCGGACCATCCCTTTCAGGGAAAACTACTTTTGTTAGAAAATTGCTACAATATAGGGATAAAATGTTCACTACCCACTTCAAAGAAATTGTTTGGTGCTATGGTGCGATAGTACCAAATCTTCCAACATCCCTTAGTAATATTCGATTTGTTAGAGGAATACCAGATATGAATAATTTTAAAATTCAGTCCAACTCATTATTTTAGATGATTTAATGAATGAAACAAATGGAGACGTTAGTAATTTGTTTACGAAATATGTTTATCATAAAAACTTATCAGTTATCTTTATAGTTGAAAACTTATTTCCTAAAGGTAAACATTCTCGAGATATTTCTTTAAATAGTCACTATATCGTAATTTTTAAAAATCCACGAGATAAATTACAAATTCAATATTTAGCACGTCAAATTATGCCTCATCATAGTAAGGGTGTTGTAGAGGTTTTTGAAGAAGCTACTGCGAAACCACATTCATATTTACTTTTTGATTTAACACAAAAAATCCATGATGCTTTGCGAATTAGAACAAATATTTTTCCAGGTGAAAATATGTATGTATACACACATGAAAAGCATGCGAATTCCTCAATTTCTCTTTAGATGTTATTAGGATGTCAAACTTAAAACATCATTACAATGAACTCCGTGCTCTTTGCAAGTGTAAGGAGAAAAAGCGTAAAATATTACTTCAACATGCATCCGGTAACTTAATACGAACTGTTGCTCAGCTTGGTAAAAACCTTTTAAAGGTTAACATAAAACTCTCTCATCATCAGAAACAAATACTACGTCGCCATAAAAAGACATTACGTGCTCTCTCTCTTAAGCGCTCAAGTTTAAAAGTAAACGTAAACTATTAATGCAAAAGGGTGGAGCATTATTACCTTTATTAGTAGGACTTATTTTAAGTGCTGTGGCTGGAAGTTTTTTTAGAAGTTAGCATGTATCACTCACAGTTTCAAAAAATTATACTCACACCTGAAGATGCTTCTAGTCAATTTCTTTAATCAGTGAAAGCTAGCGTTTCTCAACAAGAACGTTTAGATCAAGAAATGTCTCATATTTTAAATCGTACTGATCTTTCAATAGAACAAAAATGGAAATTATATCATCAAGCACTACACAGATACTTGGATCATACTCCCTTAGCTCAAAAGCCTATCGCAATACCCGTTTTTAATCAGGAAGGAACTAGTACTAAATAACTACCTATATTTTCATTAATTTTTGAATCAATGCCAAAAATTTAGTAAGAAAAACATCAACAATATTAACTTCATTGCTCACTTCAAATCGTATCAGTTGGGATCAGAGTGGTGCAGTAAGCATTTATAATAACGTACTCCCAGGATCAAATATTATCGATCTCATACATGACGTCATTCGAAAATGTACATCAAAACATCCTGTAGGGCTTGATGTGTTTAAGTCATTTCTTCGAGATATTAATGTTCCTAATGAATTAATCAACTTTCAATTTGGTGCTGGTGCTGTTAGTAGTATTGTTCCTTTTATTTCTCAAAAGAAAAAGAAGCAGAGGAAGAAAATAATTCTAAAAAAGTAGTAAACGTAAGAATAATAATAATTTTAAAAATATTTTCAAAAGTTATAAACACTACAAGTTTTAATTATGTCACTATCAAAGTTGTATTATACATATTCGGATCCAATATCTCTTGGAAGTATTTCTAAATTACAAGGAAAAACACGATAACAAAGAAATAAAATTAAAAACTGGTTAGCTTCACAAGATACATATACTTTACATGCCCCTGTTCGTAAAAATTTTCCAAGAAAACAATAATACGTAGGCGGACCAAATGAATTATTGCAAATGGATTTAGCAGATATGCAAAACGTTGGAAAATATAATGATGACTATAAATATATTTTATGTTGTGTTGATGCATTTAGTAGATTTGCAACTTGTATTCCGGTAAAAATTAAAACAGGTCCAGTTATAGCTAGAGCAATTGAAAGTATTTTAAGTAGTTTTCGTAGGCCGCTACTTCATTGTCAAACTGATTTAGGAATAGAATTTTATAATCAACATGTAAAACGTGTTTTCGAAAAGTATCATATTAATCATTATAGTGTACATTCTGAAATGAAGGCTGCAATCGTAGAAAGGTTTATTCGAACTTTAAAAGAAAAAATTTACAAGTACTTTACATCGGAAAACACTTATCACTACATTAATGTACTTGACGATCTTGTAGATAATTACAATCACACTGTACATTCCAATATTAAAATTGCTCCTATAGAAGTTAACGAAGATAATACAAATCAAGTATGGGAAACATTATATGGAAAACGAAAACATGTTCATAGTAAATGCAAATTTCAAAAGGGTGATTATGTTCGTATTAGTAAATATAAACACAAATTGGAAAAGGGATATTTACCAAAATGGTCTCAGGAAATATTTATTGTAGATCGTTGTATTAAAAGTACTCCACTAACATACAAAATTAAAGATTGGAATGGAGACCTCATCAAAGGAATATTTTACACACAAGAATTGCAGGCGGTGGTTGTAGGAAAAAATAAAACATTTTTTATTGAAAAGGTGTTAAAACGTAGAAAGGGTTGGATATATGTGAAATGGTTAGGGTATCCCCTAGTATGAACTCATGGGTTAAACAGAAATCTGTTCAGTCATCATGATGATGTCTTCTGAGCAACAAGATGAATTTTATATAATATTACCATCAAATGTATGTAATAATATTTTTGAAAATGAGACTTCATCCTATACCACAAAATTATGTCAACCCTTTCAGTTACCAGGCAATTGGGTGGTAGGCTTAAGCAGTGTTTGCATACCATGGAGTTTTTATAATATTCGAAAAGAAGAACAAGTAATTGTTCATATTAATGGTAAAAGTGAATTACGTTACGAAGTTAATTTTTATCCAGGATATTATGGTTCAATTTCAAATATTGTTTCATTACTCTCTCTTATCACTAAACATACTAAACCAAATCAAGGAAAATCTATTTTAGAAAATCTACAACTTGATCGAGTATTACAAATTAGCATTGAGAATGAAAATATTCATGCAGAAAATTATAATACTTCCGCTATAATCGAAAATTTTGAAAAGGAAGATCATGCTAGTAATATTGAAAAAGATAATATTTTTTCATTTTACTATGATAAAGATAAAAATCAACTTTTCATGAAATATAAACGAGATCACATAAGACAGTATGTAGTGGGAATGACTGGTGGTTTACAAAATTTGTTAGGATTCTCAACTAATTCATATGTACAAATTACTGGGCTACATTTTCAACCGAAATCAGAAAAACGATAACCTGTTTTTCAATGTTAGTGCACCATTTGAATGTAACCTCGATTATAATATTCCTTCTGAAATTAATGTTTGTCTTGACATTGTAAAAGATCAACTTGTCCGTGGTAAACTCTTTCGTAAAATTAGTATCTATGAATATCAATATGGTAAAATGGATTCTTTTGTATTTGATCGCCCACACTATGTTAAAGTAGAAAAAATATTTTGATACTCTACATGTGGACTTAAAAGTTGAACAGGGAGAAAACTTACCATTTCAATTTGGTACTTCGAACATTACACTTCACTTTAAGCGGAAGAAATGATTTCGGAAGGTACGGATGATAGTTTTTACATTACACTTAGTTAAATATTTTAAATCGTCGTATTCTTCTTAATAATTCATTGTGGATGTAGGACTTAGTGAAATTCATATTCCCTTAACTTGCTATTTATGTAACTGAAGGTCAAAATATTATGTGGTATGAAACAGTAGATGGCGATAATGTAAAATATAAGATATCACCAGGATATTATTCTTCCATACCATCATTGTTAGAGATTATGAATAAAATCATTCCAACCTTAATTTACATTGATTTTTCAAATACTGTTACTATTAAAACAAATGCAAACATTAAATCACTTTATCTTTCACCCATACTTGCTTTACAATTAGGGTTCGAACCTGGTATAAATCTTTTAAAATCAAAACGAGCTCAAAAACAGCCTTACATTGACATTGGGTATCCACACCAAGTATTTGTATACACTGACCTTATACAGCCTCAATTTGTAGGTGATACAAAAGCACCCTTACTACGTATTGTAGCCATGTCTGATAGTAATCATGGTAAAGTACAGACAATAACATTTCAGAATGTACATTATTTAGCTTTAACTTTCATTTGACACAATTGAAATACTACTAAAGGACCATGCAGGACGAAATATTTCATTCGTATCTTGGACATTGACCATAACACTTCACTTTCAACAACACTCGTGAAAATGAAAGTTCCACTTTATGGTAGAGGCATCCCTTACTTTGCTGGACCAGTTTATCATCGTGGTCATGGATTAGGGGGATTATTTCGAGGTCTCTTTCGATTTGGTATGCCACTTATTAAACAAGGAGCTAAAGCAGTTGGTCGACAAGCATTACAAACAGGAATGCAAGTTGCAGGAGATGTATTAGAAAATCGTCCATTCAAAGAATCAGTTAAAAGTAGAGTACATCAGGCGGGTTCATCTTTAAGAACAAAAGCAGAAAATAAAATTAATCAGTTGCTTAGTGGTAGTGGTAGACGACGGGCGCGTCAACGAAAAGCTCTTCGTCTTCCTAAACGTGTTGGACCACCAATTATTAAGAAAAGAAAGAAGAAAAAGTAGACAAAGTCTTATCGTGAAAGGCATATTTTTAATTAGGTGATAAAATGTCTTTCCTTTCTGCATGAAGTAAGGAGTGTTGTACTAATGAATTTGATTTGCAAAGTGTCCCCATGACTCAAACTGATATTGAGTCCTCTCGTATGCAAGATTATCATCCTATTTCTACACTTACTTCAGAGGGCCCCATTGAATTTGTGATTCCGGGAGATGTTGGAGAATATATTCATCCTGCATATTTGTACTTGTACATACGTTGTAAAATAACAGAAGCTAATGGCGATAACTTAGAAGTATATAAGCCAGCACAAGGCGATCAACCAGCAGTGCAAGCTGATGTTGTAGCACCAGTAAATAACTTTCTTCATTCTATGTTCAGTCAAATCAATGTATATTTTAATGATAAATTAATTTCTTCCGCTTCTGGCTCATATGCTATCCGAGCTTTCTTAGAATCAATACTTAATTACTCTGAAGATGCTTCGAGAACTCATTTCACATGTGCGTTATGGCATAAAGATACTGCTGGACAATTTAATACTCTTGATGAAAATTATGCTGGTTTTCGTAAGAGAATACAAATTACTAGTGGTAGTGCTCCTTTTGAAATGTTTGGACGTCTCTTTACATATATTGCCAACTTAGATCGTATACTCCAAAATAAAGTAAGTTTGCGTATAAAACTGTTTCGTAATAAAGATTCATTTTGTTTAATGGCTGCTGACAATTCAAACTTTAAAGTTGTCTTACAAGAAGTTGTATTATATGCACGTCGTCTTACTGTTTCTGCTGACTTATCTCTTCAGTTAAATTCTTACATGGAAAAAAATACTGCAAAATTACCACTCACTAGAGTGGAAACACGAATCATTACTATTCCACAAAATGTAACTTCATTTAATATTGATAATTTATTTTTGGGTAGTGTACCGAAAAACCTTGTCATTGGATTCGTAGCAAATACAGCAATGAATGGTAAATATCATCTGAACCCTCTCCAGTTTGAACATTTCAATCTCAACAAATTGAAGGTTCAAGTAGGCTCTAAATTTTATCCACCCACTCCCCTAAACCCTGATTTTGGAAGAGCATTATTCATTCAAAGTTATTTCACCCTGGTTTCTGGTACTGGGATCTTTCATCAAAATACTGCACATACGATTACTTCTCATGATTTTGCACATGGTTATACTATTTTCCCATTTATTCTGTCTCCTACAGAAAGTATTGATGATTGTACTTGGGATGTAGTAAGAGACTCTCCTGTTAATATAAAAATATCCTTTAGTCAAGCACTAGTACAGTCTGTATCATGTATTGTGTATGCTCAATTTGATTCGATTATAGAAATTGATAAAAATAGAAACGTATATACCGATGGTACATTTTAATTTCAATCTCATTCAGTCACGATGCGGTTTCTAGTACACTTCTCTGCTCTCACACGTGGTGAAAGTGACGAGGACGAACACGAAAGGTTAGTCTTGAAAGAACTTGTTATTATCAATCCTGACTTGGATTGTTCACAAAGTTGGATTTTTAAACCTCCTTTCCCCTACTCCCAGTTGACAACAGCCTTGCGATTACATAACGATTACCTGTCTCAGCATCTCTACGGTCTCCACTGGAACGATGGTGATACCCTCTACAGTGAAGTTAAAATTGTGATTACCAAATACACTCAGCACAGTAGTTTAGTGTACACTTTCGGGAAAACAAGACAATTTTTACTGGAATCTATCCTTGGTAAAAGTGTAATCAACCTAGAAGAAGAATTAAAGTGTCCTCACTTTTCTCAATTGGCATAACCCTCAAGACAGTGTGTTCATTATTTGCATCGTTTCTCCTATTTCCGATGTGCAGTGAAAGAAGGATGGACTGATGCAAATTATATTAAATTTTATGAGCTTGGCTTATCAGTGTTAAATCAAAATAAGTGTGTATACATACCAAGTCCTATAACAAACAATGTGGGCGGACCAACTGATGAAAGTGATTTTACGTGATTGTTTATCTGCAAGTGTACTGACCGGCATTTATGCCATTAATACATTACCTGTTCGTGTAGTTTCCAGCAGCACTTATTGTTAATTTAAGTTCCGTCTCAAGTGGAGGAAGTCATTGGACTGTAATTTATATTAATGAAAATGCAAGGGGTTTTTATTTTGATACCTTTGCAAGACCACTTCCTAAGCAAATTGTAACGTTCTTAAAACCAAATTGTAAATTGTATCAATATAATAAAATTCAGGTTCAAGATAATACATCCACCCTTTGTTGATTATTTTGTATAGTCTTTATTTACTTTAGTGTAAGGAGGGTTAATATCATACCAGAATTCAATACTGTTCATTTAAAAAAATGATCAAATTGTAGTAAAATATGTTAAACAAATCATAAAACATAAAAACAAGCTACGTTGTACATAGAATTGTATACTACTCTTCTTCATTTTAAAGAAAAATAAATATATTTATATAATTTAAACCTTTTTGTTATCATTCATCCTGATTTCAAATGAAAAAACAAATTCATAGAGTATTCATTCTTTATTATTTAAGAGTACGTAAAGTGTTTTATAAAAACAACTTGCACATGCTTCTTACATCTGCATGGCTGATAAGATATTTACAAGATTTTTTGGTTTCTCATTTTTCATCCAATACTGTATTTGCAAACAGTTTTTTAATGCACAGGCATTCACCTCCACAGGGTCATGAAAAGTACACTAAGACATACCAATGTTCAAATTTAATGTTTTCAGGGCAGGACATTCCTTTTCACTTACACCATTCACACTTTGTAAGTGAAATAGTTTTTTAATCCACTGTGCTTTTTCAAGACCTTTACAAAAGAATGTAGCTTCACTTGAACACAATTGAAAAATTATTCTACGAAGATGTGAAACGCTGTATCCATTTGATGTGTGCCATTGTAAATCGTGAAAGTTTTCTATTAACCATTGCACTTGTTTTTGATATCCTAGTCCTACTTCCGTAATCTCACATGGAAGTGTTACTAAACAGTGGAATAAAAGACTAGCATCACACGCTACAATAAAGAATTCTCTCATAATAAACTCATGTGTAGAGATTTTAAATCCTTGCACATCAATAATGTATTGTTCTGAAGACACACTTACAGACTTTTGTACAGAAAATTGTTCATGAATCACATCAGGTATGAGTTGAGCAATGAATTCACTATTATGAACTATTTCTCTGCAAGTTTTGAAAAAAGTATTCTTGGAAATACTTACATGACTCTGTCGTTTGAAAATTTCATAGTACTCCACAAACGTTTCATGGTGATTTACTTGATTCAAGAAATGTTTTCATAATGGATTCAAAAATGGAAAGCAAATGTTCCGCTAATTTGTCTTGCTTGGTTTGACCACATTTACATTGACTCTGGAACTCACGATTCATTCACATGTCGGTGGAGTCCTTGGAACAGGACGTAGTGGAAACCTTAGCATATGCGCCTATATGCAACGAAATCTACGAGAAATTTATAGACACACACCCAGACAACGAACATATACTTCAGAAATTTGTGAAATCATATAAAGAAATGATTACAAGTAGAGAATACGTAGACAAACTGTATGTCATTCTTTGGACAAAAGATTCCTTACACGGTTCATTTTGATGTTCTTTGTGATGATTGGAAATAAAAAATTATCAGTTTGATTGAACAAGAAATTATTTATTGTGCATAATCAAGATTATATACAGAGAAGAACATTCAAACGGATAGTCGAAAATATTGTTATTACACATAGGGGATTGATAAATATTGTTTTTAGTACTAAACACAACTGATACAAGAAAGTGACGTCATACAAAATATTGTAATTACATACAACTAAAACAAATTATTAAACAAGTAAAATAAAATAGCAAGTTCCATATAAAATAATGAAACATTTTTGTTTTTTGCAAGATCGTATAAAATATTTGTCTACTACATTACAACAAAAATAAAAGTGAAGTCATATAAAATATTGCAGTCTGCTATAAAAGTCAACTTGTATAAAATCTTTTTTGTATAATTGGCTTGTCTAACTTTTAGGCTAAAAGTTTTAATGGAACTGTGGAACATTCTTATTAATGTTTTGGTGGAAAACAATGAAGGAGTACAAAGAATTTTATTCGTGGTACAAGACAAAAAGTTTTACTTGTGCAAAAACAGTGAAGACAGCTATAACAAGTCATAGAAAATAATTTTTGTTGTTACAATAAATTAGTTTTGTGATGAACATTGTTCTAATGTTAGGACTTGCAGGAATCATATCTACTAACGAAGTATTAAACCGTTCAAACTTGATTGGTGACTTGCACAATAAAAAGTGTTGATGAAATTTTTGTTTTGATGATTGCAGACGTAGATGATAATAAAACATCAACTCAAAGAAAGAATATTTTGATTTACATTATTTTGTAGACCACGTGGTCATCTAACTTACAGGATACGTGTCATTGTAACATAGTATTATACAACTTACTGTTGGAAATTTAGAACAGATTCCAAGTTTTCCTTTAACGAAAACCATAAGGTAACGTCCCGTAGTCTACAGTGCTATAAGGATTTAATCGACGACGCTTCGTCTGCTGCACATCAGCATGTCGTTTAGTTTGCGGTTTACATACGATACGAAAATCAGGTTTTCGTAAAATATGAGTTGGAGTAAAAATTACTTGACTGTCACATTTTTCTGTAACTAAATTATACATATGCTCAAAATTTATTCGTTTACGTGCTTATTGAGAAAGAGTAATTCCACGAATTTTAATTACCTCATTAATTTTTCCTGTAGTTGCCTCCACCTCAGGGTACGCATAATTTTTGGGACCAAGAGAAATAAAAGTTCGTATTTCCCAGCCTTTCATTTTTTAACTGTCCTAAATAATCACCAATAAAAAGGAAAAGGGTTTCATCTCGACGTTTAATGTAGATAACACTATCAGTATCACAGTAAAGCAGTCTGTCAATACCAACGACATCTAATGTTTCGTATAATTTAAGTCTGGCCCAAGAAGAAATGAAAGCAGCAACTGCTACATTTGTGAATTTGTTTGGTGTGTTCTGGTTTTCTAAATCGCGATAAGAAACAACCAACTTATCACCCACAAGGACAACATTGTGTATTTCCAAGTGAGATGAGTACACAATCTCATTAAATTCCAACGTATTATTGACAACTTTTGTCTTTGGCAAGTCAGTTTTTTGCCCCCACTTCCCGAATAAAGAGTTTTAAAATATTTTGGAAATGTATCGTAAACCTTCATTTCTTTGAATGTTATCATAGTCTAGTTCGATTCTCTCATGTTTGCTATACTCAGAAATATACTGCTGTTTTTCTTTGTACATTAGACAGTCATCTGGAAATCCAGAGGCTTCCTCTTTCATTTTCAGAAACGTGTCAACATAAGATTTGAACAGCCCCTCTTTCATCTGCATTTCCCAAATTTCATAAGTATGCAGAATTACATAACCTTTCTTTAATGAGGTATGGAGCTCGGATGTGCAAAATACGCCTTTGATTGCACGTTGTTCGTTAGTATGATTGCACTTGTCTTTATTTAAATTATTAATGCAGATTCGACACAGACCAAACATCAGTTTGTTATGTGCATTATAAGGCAAAAGAGGATTGCAAGGTTGCTAGGTGGTAAAACCTTACAGTATAAAGGACCATGGACTTGACTTGGATCATGCATGTTATCCCCCTTATGGATTGTTACAGGACCAACTGGAAGTAGTTGTTTAGACATTACCCATGGATATAAGCTTGTAAAATCTACGTACTCATGTACCTCTTGCTCTGTACATTCATATAATGCTTTGAAACATTCCGCACGCCCGCCTTTAAATTCGTCCCGAGGCTCTAATGGTTTATCCACATTAGAACAATGATCACGGATAAAACTCTGAATTTCAGGAGACATTTTCACTTGTTTCTCCCACACATTCCCAAATGGAAACAACTTTTACATTGCAACTGTTTTTCAAAAATTGTTCACGTGCTAACATTGCGTCATATCGGCTGTTTAAGCTGCGCCCTTCATTATCTATTACATGGTCTCTACATTGGGTTATACAACTGTGGCCGTAATAGTAACAACCGTAAAATTCGTAAGCTGTACAAGTATTTTTATCATACCTATCGACTCTGAAATTTTTTAATTGTGCCTCTTTACCATTTTCACATGTTTGTAACTTAATGTTCTGTTTGAACTCCATATATCCTAGCCACTGCTTAGCTACTTTACTTTGATTGGTACCATATTGGAAACGTAACGGAGGGATAATTGGAATTGTATTTTCTTTAAGATAGCATGACGTGAAATTACCATCAAGTCATTGGTTACTTCAATTCGTGATCTGGAACAGTACGTAACCAGTTTCTTTCAGTTTGCCATGGAACATTTACTTCACGATGTAGACCCTGCATGCAAAGTAGGTTTTACCATTCAAAGCTCAAAGTGAACAGTGGCAAAGCCAATATATATTCCGTTTAAATTTCGTGTGCATATTACTGTGGACGCTATGTTACGAAAAATCGAAAATGTATTAAATTCTAATGAGGAATTTTTATTGGGTGACAATGTTACATTTACAGTTGATATTACTGATCCGTGTCGAGGACAAGGGGTGGATCGTAACGCTAAATATTTACCGTTTGCAGACTATGTGCAAAAGGATATTATACCTGTTGACAATGTTCCTGACTGTCTTCCACGAGCATTAGTATTAGGACAACTACGAGCAGATAAAGCATTTTATAGAGCTGCATATATGAAAACCCATCCGGAAAAGTGAAGATCCAGCACAGCAGAATTATGCTATTATGCAAATGTAAATGTACTTAGTACAAATGGTGGTAGTATAGACGATGTTGACAAGTTTCAAAAGTATTGGGGTAATAACTACCAAATCATTGTTTATAGCCGTGTCTCCAACACTCGCGAGTATGAAAAAATCTGTGCAGGACCAGCAGCTAAGAAAAAGTCATTTGAGATATGAAGACAATCAATACGATATCATTAAGACAATTGCGTCATTTTTAGGAAGTAAAGGGTATTGCGATCATTATCTTACTCCATATATGGAACGTCGACATCACAAATGTAAATCTATATGTACGCAATGTGAACAGTACCATTTTGATTCAAAAAGTACTGATGGAACGACAGTGTAGTGTGATAAGTGTAATCGTTATTTTGTCAACCAGACATGTTTCGACAAGCATGTAACAAAAGCAAGAAGTAAATCAATATGTGACCTTGTGGAAGATTGCTCTCAGTGTGGTGTGAAAATTGATGTTCGTAGCAGAACGTCGAAAAATATTTGTGGTGAACATTTTTGTAAACTGTCTGCAGAATATGTAAATGAAACACATGTGTGTTTTGTAAAACCAAGTAATCCTAAACGGGTTGAGGATTTCCTTTATATTGTGTTTGATCTGGAAACGATGCCTTTGAGTGCAAATGAAAAAGGTGAACAAGAATATAATCCTAACTTAATTTGTGTTACTCATCGTTGCTTTCAGTGCAAAGATCTCAATGATGAAAGTTACAAATGTACTGTTTGTGGTGATTCTAGTGGAAATAGGGATTTTGTATTTTATACTATGGAACCATTCATTCACGTACTGAAACAAGGTCCCAAGTTTACTCAAGTTATAGCTATTGCACATAATGCTCACAGGTTTGATAATTTGTTTGTTGCTCCGTCAAAAATTAGTGCCTAGTATTATTAATCGTGGAAATAAACTTATGTAACTAACGGTAAATAATATCATATTCAGAGATACATACTTGTTCATGGGTGTTCGATTAGCTGATTTACCTGCAACTCTTGGCTTAGATGAATCTCTTACGAAAGGTGATTCCACACTTGTTTAACTTACCACAATACCAAAACTATGTAGGTTTGTATCCATTGAATTTTACGATATTGAAAGCAAATCACCAAAAGAGGCAGAAGCAATTGCTACGTGGCATGCAGAATGTGTCAAACGTAAAACGACATTTCATTTCCAGCATGAATTATTAGCCTATTGCAAAACCGATGTACGTATTTTAACTCTAAGTCTCATTCGATTTTCCAATTTGATTGAAGCTAAGACAAATGGGTTTCAATGTTGTTTGCATACTCCCACAGTTGCTGCATGTGCGATGAAAAATTTTCGGTCATGCTATCTTAGAGAACATACAATTCCAATTATCCCTCCGTTACGTTTCCAATATGGTACCAATCAAAGTAAAGTAGCTAAGCAGTGGCTAGGATATATGGAGTTCAAACAGAACATTAAGTTACAAACATGTGAAAATGGTAAAGAGGCACAATTAAAAAATTTCAGAGTCGATAGGTATGATAAAAATACTTGTACAGCTTACGAATTTTACGGTTGTTACTATTACGGCCACAGTTGTATAACCCAATGTAGAGACCATGTAATAGATAATGAAGGGCGCAGCTTAAACAGCCGATATGACGCAATGTTAGCACGTGAACAATTTTTGAAAAACAGTTGCAATGTAAAAGTTGTTTCCATTTGGGAATGTGTGGGAGAAACAAGTGAAAATGTCTCCTGAAATTCAGAGTTTTATCCGTGATCATTGTTCTAATGTGGATAAACCATTAGAGCCTCGGGACGAATTTAAAGGCGGGCGTGCGGAATGTTTCAAAGCATTATATGAATGTACAGAGCAAGAGGTACATGAGTACGTAGATTTTACAAGCTTATATCCATGGGTAATGTCTAAACAACTACTTCCAGTTGGTCCTGTAACAATCCATAAGGGGGATAACATGCATGATCCAAGTCAAGTCCATGGTCCTTTATACTGTAAGGTTTTACCACCTAGCAACCTTGCAATCCTCTTTTGCCTTATAATGCACATAACAAACTGATGTTTGGTCTGTGTCGAATCTGCATTAATAATTTAAATAAAGACAAGTGCAATCATACTAACGAACAACGTGCAATCAAAGGCGTATTTTGCACATCCGAGCTCCATACCTCATTAAAGAAAGGTTATGTAATTCTGCATACTTATGAAATTTGGGAAATGCAGATGAAAGAGGGGCTGTTCAAATCTTATGTTGACACGTTTCTGAAAATGAAAGAGGAAGCCTCTGGATTTCCAGATGACTGTCTAATGTACAAAGAAAAACAGCAGTATATTTCTGAGTATAGCAAACATGAGAGAATCGAACTAGACTATGATAACATTCAAAGAAATGAAGGTTTACGATACATTCCAAAATATTTTAAAACTCTTTATTCGGGAAGTGGGGGCAAAAAACTGACTTGCAAAAGACAAAAGTTGTCAATAATACGTTGGAATTTAATGAGATTGTGTACTCATCTCACTTGGAAATACACAATGTTGTCCTTGTGGGTGATAAGTTGGTTGTTTCATATCGCGATTTGGAAAACCAGAACACACCAAACAAATTCACAAATGTAGCAGTTGCTGCTTTCATTTCTTCTTGGGCCAGACTTAAATTATACGAAACATTAGATGTCGTTGGTATTGACAGACTGCTTTACTGTGATACTGATAGTGTTATCTATATTAGACGTCGAGATGAAACCCTTTTCCTTTTTATTGGTGATTATTTAGGACAGTTAAAAAATGAAAGGCTGGGAAATACGAACTTTTATTTCTCTAGGCCCCAAAAATTATGCGTACCCTGAGGTGGAGGCAACTACAGGAAAAATTAATGAGGTAATTAAAATTCGTGGAATTACTCTTTCTCAACGAGCGCGTAAACGAATAAATGTTGAGCATATGTATAATTTAGTTACAGAAAAATGTGTCAATCAAATAATTTTTACTGTTATTTTACGAAAACCTGATTTTCGTATCATATGTAAACCGCAAACTAAACGACATGCTGTTGTGCAGCAGACGAAGCATCGTCGAATAATTCCTTCTAGCACTGTAGACTACGGGACGTTACCTTATGGTTTTCGTTAAAGGGAAAACTTGGAATCTGTTCTAAATTTCCAAAAGTAAGTTGTATAATACTATGTTACAGTGACACGTATCCTGTAAGTTAGATGGCCACGTGGTCTACAAAAAAATGTAAATCAAAATATTCTTTCTTTGAGTTGATGTTTTATTATTATCTACGTCTGCAATCATCAAAACAAAAATTTCATCAACACTTTTTTTGTGCAAGTCACAAATCAAGTTTAAACCGTTTAATACTTTCTTAGTAGATACGGTTCCTGCAAGTCCTAATATTAGAACAGTGTTCATCACAAAACTAATTTATTGTAACAACAAAAATTATTTTTTTTGACTTGTTATAGTGTCTTCACTGTCTTCTATAGTCTTCACTGTTTTTGCGCAAGTAAAACATTTTGTCTTGTACCACGAATAAAATTCTTTGTACTCCTTCATTGTTTTCCACCGAAACATAATTAAGAAAATTCCACAACTCCATTAAAACTTTTAGCCTAAAAGTTAGACAAGCCAATTATACAAAAAATATTTTATACAAGTTGACTTTTATAGCAGACTGCAATATTTTATATGACTTCACTTTTATTTTTGTTGCAATGTGCCAAACAAATAAACTTATTTTGTACTCCTTCATTGTTTCCCACAAAGAAAACGACAAACTTGTTTACAATTATGTTATCTAAAAGCAATTACTTGTATCCTAAAAGTTAGACGACACCGAAAAAATATACAAATTGTCTTTTATGTAGCAACAGACAGTAATATTTTAGATGACTTCACTTTTACTTTTGTTGTAATGTAGTAGACAAATATTTTGTACGATCTTGCAAAAAACAAAAATGTTTCATTATTTTATATGGCTTGACTTGTTGAATAATTTGTTTTAGTTGTATGTAATTACAATATTTTGTATGACGTCACCTTCTTGTATCAGTTGTGTTTAGTACTAAAATCAATATTTATCAATCCCCTATGTGTAATAACAATATTTTCGAGTATCCGTTGGTATGTTCTACTCTGTATATATTCAAAAAAATAATTTCTTGTTCAATCAAACTGATGCTTTTTATTTCCATTCCTCACAAACAACATCCAAATGATCCGTGTAAGAAATCATTTGTCCAAAGAATGACATACAGTTTGTCTACGTATTTTGTACTTGTAACCATTTCTTTATATGATTTCACAAATTTCTGAAGTATATGGTCGGTGTCTGGGTGTGTGTCTATAAATTTCTCGTAGATTTCATTGCATATAGGCGCATATGCTAAGGTTTCCACTACGTCCTGTTCCAAGGATTCCACCGACATGTGAATGCATCGTGAGTTCCAGAGTCAATGTAAATGTGGTCAAAGCAAGCAAGACAAATTAGCGGAACATTTGCTTTCCATTTTTGAATCCATTATGCAAGCAGGTTTGACTTCAAGAGTCGAGCAATCACACAGGACCGACATTGGAAAACTACATCCAAAAACTCTCGTTCAACGTCTTTATGTACTTTATTGACCAATCACAATAAAGAATACAACTTGTCCCTATCAGTCTCATGACAAGTGTCTCGTAAAATAAATACCGCAAGAGTTGCATCAAGATTCACTTCATGTAGTACTTGACGTCATTACTTGCATTTCATAAGTACAATAACACATAAAACTTGACAAATACAATATTTATTCACTTAATTCCAATACTTGGGAACAATTGACGTTATTCCTAACTATGCCTAACCTATATTACAAGCAGAGATGTTGCTGCTTGTTATTTTAGTGGAACAGTCTTGCATCATATCTATAAAATATAATGTTCTTACTTTTAATATTTCAAAAAAACTCTATGCTTCAATTACTATTGTAAGAGCAATATTCAGTACTGTTGTGCCATAGGTGACTAAAAGATATATTACAACGCTGTTGTAGCCTAGTGGCACATCCAGTCTTATGCAATGCACAAGTATTTTAATTTCATATCCTTACTCAACGTGTTCCAAAAATATCAAACAGTCTGCTAAAGTACAAGATTTACTCTAGTGACCAAGATCTGTCTCTAATGATCCTTCAACTGGACTTCATTTTTCAAAACGTAACAAGTTTCATTAACACAAATCGTATATTCCAAGTGAATTTGTACTTGCAAGATTAAAAAGTCTACTTTCCATTTGCAGTTAGCTAATGGCAAAGTCGAAACTGCTTCGGAATCTATTGTTAAACTATAGTACTGTGTTCATATCATCCTCGTTCGTGTTTGGGACTCAGATCTTGTGCTAATCTACAATTTAAAATGCAAATGACGCCTCCATGTGTTACTGTAACCCTAATTCTGATGTCCCATTCTCTCTAATCTTATTTTCTTCTGTTGTATATATATCACGAAGAAGGAGGTTAAACCATTTGCACAGGATCTGTCAGTCTCATCATACTATTGTTTTCCCTATACGCAAACTTATTTGATGACATATCTCTTCATTCGGGTATATACGTTATTTATCCATATGGCGAAGGCTAAGCTATATGTCAAGGATCTGTTTGGGACTCAGATCTTTTGCTACTTTACAATCTTGGAATACCTCTATATGTTACTTTAAACCTAATTATGATGTCCCATTCTCTCTAACCTTATTCGCTTCTGTTGTATACATATCATGAAGGAGGGGGTTAAACCATTTGCAAAGGATCTACCTCTCTCATCATACTATTGTTCTCCCTATACGCAAACTTACTTGATCACATATCTATGTCCAGCACTCCTCTCCATTCGGGTATATACGTTATTTATCCATATGGCGAAGGCTAAGCTACATGTCAAGGATCTGTTTGGGACTCAGATCTTTTGCTACTTTACAATCTAAAATATAAATGACGCCTACATATGTTATTTTAAACCTAATTCTGTTGTCCCATTCTCTCTAACCTTATTCGCTTCTGTTGTATACATATCATGAAGGAGGGGGTTAAACCGTTTACACAGGATCTGCCTCTCTCATCATACTATTGTTCTCCCTATGCGCAAACTTACTTTATCATATCTATGTCCAGTGCTGTTTTCTTCATTCGAATATATAGGTTATTTATCCATATGACGAAGGCTAAGCTAGATGTCAAGGATCTGTCTCTTTCCGATTAAGTCGACACAGTACATTTGTTAGTATTTCATTTCGTATTACCACATGTAATTTATCCTAGGAACAAATATGTGATTTTCCTTTAAATAACTTTTTTTTTTCAAAAACTTCTTTCGAACCACCCTTCTAGTCTGCTAACTCATGCGACTTCATTCGTATGCAGTATTTGTCCAAATCCCATCAATCCTTCTTGAGTACAAAAAAATAAAATAAAAGAAGGTATCATTGTTGTATGTGTATGCGTGTAACGTTAGATCATTAGTATGCGTCCATTGTCTTCTGCCTATCTGTTTGCGCCATAGGGCGTGTCCTTGGAACTGAGTTCATGAATATTAAAATCCTTACGTATACGAGCAAATACTATATGCACTTCCATCTGGTGGGAGAAAAAGAACTACAAAAATGAACTACATAAAAAGAAAGAATAAAAAGAAACGTTAAAATGCAAAAAATTGTAAATTGATTATATATTAAACTGTTGTTTCTTGTTTTCTTTCTTTTTCTTTTTCTTTCTATCTGTTTTTGTTTCTCTGTGTGTAGGTTTGTGAAATGACTAAGGATGATAACAGACTAAATTGCTGTTGCGATTGTTGTGTGATGGCTATATCTTTGATCATTTATTAAGAATAATGTGTGGCAAACTTGTGTGCATAGCTTCGCGCAGTAAGAAAGACATGTGTTCGATATCCGCGTTTCTCACGGAAAATGAGTATTTTCACAAAATATAAGCAAATACAACTTAAATTTCCCGTATATACATATTACATTATATGATTTGATTTACAACGAATGTTCCTGGTCTAATTTAACGTAATTGTATGCTATTTAACAATAAATATGGTAATATATTACTCTCATTAGTGTACAAAGCTGTTCACTGACATATCTTGCACTAAGGAATTGACACAACTGTATAGTAATTTTAATAACTGGATTGTAACTGCTTATTAGCTATTAGTGCTGTGTTATTCATTGAACACAGACAATAGGGTTGGAGGAACAGTAATTAAAAGTGTTTTATTAAGACTTGCAGTAAGATATAGTGCTTTCTGGAGACTATTCATTACATATAGGATGTAATTATGTCATTTTTATAGCAAAAAATATGTGTTTAGTTTAAAAGCACTAAATAATTGTCCATTATACCTCCTAGCATATAGCAAAACAAGGGATGTGTACTGTATATAGCTTACATTCGAAAGGTTAATCATCCATGTGAAGGAGTATCCGGAAAAGGTAGGCAATGTGCAAGTTTTTTTTGGCTTTAGGGTCTCTTACACTACTCACGTACTTAGGAAAGGTGGTTCAACTTATGTAAAGCAATAACTCTGTCCTGAATGTTTCGTACAGTTTCTTTACACTCTTTTATGAAGGGGAACAAAAACTCTTGACCGGATTCGTTGGGGTGTTGGATTCGCATTAGCAAATTCTTCTGCAATTTTATTTGGAAACACCCTTCCGAGAATTCGGGTAGGAGAAGGGCTTTCAACTCTTGGAATTTACTGAACTTTTGAATTTGTTTTTTCCTATCGTAGTACTAATTATTTGCACTGCCCTTCAGGTATGCATAACAATATTTGAATGCTTAGTCATCTGTCCTATTATAAACATTGATAAGTAGTTCGAAATATTCTAAGTATCTACTAATGGATTCCTCTAGTAATCTGTGGAACTTGGCAAAGGAAAAAGTATTAGGCGGTTCACGTTGTTCTTCTGTTTGTTATTCAGCTTCAACAAAAGGAGGTGATGGTGACCTTATCGGTGACGGAACTTGTTTTTCCCGGTCCGTATCATCTAGCTGTGAGAAAGTGCTTAGTTATTAACTTTCTTGTGTTTTAGGATCTTCCAGTTCTACAACGGGTTGCACTTGTTGATCGACCTTTATTGGCGGTTCTGGTAATTGTTCAATCTTTGCTTCAGCTTGGGCAACTACCCTTATTGGCGGGAGAAAATCATGGAATAAAGCGTATATTAGTGGAATTATCTTTCACTGTCGAGCCCATAGGTGTTGACATACATCACGGTACCAAATTTTCCGGAATTTCTGAATTCAGAAATGTATCATCTGATGAACTTGAAGACACATGCTCCGAGCCTTCCTTCTCTAAGTATATATTCTCGTAAATGGGTTCTGGAGCTGATTTCGGGACGGAGTTCCTCTCATATGCATTGCCCAGTTGTTCTAGAGAGGCATCACCTGGCTCTTGTTCGACTTCTTGTACCAAAAGGTAACTTGTTTCATCTTCATCGTCTCGGATAGAAATCCATTTTTCTTAAGCTTCGCTCAGCACGGCTGGTGAAGACCGAGTAACTAATATTTGCGATCTTTTCACGTGCAGACGTAGGAACAGCTTTAATACCTAAATTTAAATATTTTTGCTTGACGAATCACTAAGCATTCTATTTGTTCTATCTACTCTAACTTTCTCCTAGTCAATTTTACTTTACCAAACAGGGACTTTTACCTATGACACTTAATCTAAAATGTACCTGAAATAACTAATAATCTAGTCAAAACATTTAAATTATCTATATTCTAGACACAACAGAATAATTTAGACAGTCCTTCTTATCAACTTGTACGTATTTAGTGACCTGATAACTGATAAGTTTCTAATCATTGTGCGCCTCCCCGAGCGACGATTTTTTCGACCGAACAAAAATAAGTGTAAATGTGTACATGATTGTGAAGTGAAGAGATTCCTGAGGAGAGAACCGAATGAAACGAAAGCTTACCCTCCACCAAAGATACTTGGGAGGTAGGAAGCAGCAAGGGGAGCAGACGGAACCGAACGTTAGCCTCCACGAAAGCTAATGCGATTTGGGGATCTTTAGTCCTCCAACCACAGTAGGGGGTTATCATTTTGAAGTACGGTAGTTGAAGGTTTAGTACTCAGACTAGACGGGAAAATCAGGAAACTTTTCAGCTACTAAAATGACCTATGGAGCCACACATTACATTTCACGGTTTTTATTACAAAACTAATGACATAATCTTAAAATAACAAATATAAACATGTAATATGAAGTTGATTACATAATTAATATTATCTTATACTAATCCAAGTTTCAGAGCGTGGCCTACATTTGGGAATGTGTTTTCTGGTTTAAGGAGCCTTACTGTCGGCGCGTTTCAGTTTGACAATCAGTATTTCATCCATATTTTTAAGTGTATCAAAAGCGAACTAACTTAAAAGAATGAAAAGTTTTCAACTGAGTAACCTAGGTCTATGACGAACTACTAAGTAGTACGACATGTTGAAACAAGGTGGAGTGGAAATTCAAGTTTCCAAGATTGTCTACTAAAATTACTAACCTGAGTTAGATTCTTCTACGACTTGTGCCATGCTGAATGGCAGTCTTGTCTCCTAATACGCGGAACACAATTGGGTGAGCACAAGAGTAAAAACAGAGCCTCGATTAAGGGTGTGTTTGCTATTTATATGAGGAAAGTAGGGCGCGGCAGGAATTCAATTCTGACTTACGGTACATATCACACCATGTCAGCATTTCTATCCCCAGAACATGACCAAATATGGTCCTGGCCTAAAATTAGTTGTATGACTCATTGTTCATAGCTACGTGTATTTTTCAAATTTTGTACGCATAATTTCCTTCGGGTGGATCACGAGTGGCATGAATTGTCTCTTGTTGTCATTACTGGTATCCGGACATCGCGACCACGCTTTGACAACTCCAACTCATCCAAACGTGTGAACTCATATTTTCAATCTAAAAGCCAAAACAGGGAGGAATCCCAATAAACAAAATAAGGTAATGGGAAATTAATGAAGGTAATTGGTATTGCGTTTCGGTTAATTAATACCAAACGCAACAATAGTCTAACATAAACTAAACAAGTTCCAGAGCACGGCCTACCTTTGAGAAATGGATTCTGGTTTGAGGAGCCTCGCTGTCTGTGATGTTTGAATTGAACGTTTTGTAGTTCGTACATAGTTCGACTGTATTGAAAACTAAATAACTTACGAAGATGCGGAGCTTGCAACAGAGTAACGTGAACATGTAACAAGTTTCTAAGTAGTACGACATGTAGAGTCGAGTAGGAGTTGAACTTCAATGTTTTCTAAGATTGAAAGAATTACCAACTTGAAATAGATTCTTTACGATTTGAACCATGCTGGAGAACGGTGGCTGTCTTCTGAACCGTTGGACACAAATAGAGCCAATACACAAGAGAGCGATTAAAGGTGTGTTTGATATTGATATAACTTAAACAAGGTGCGGCAGGAAAGCGGTTCTGACTATGTCATGTCACGCCTTCAAGCATCACCATCTCCAGAACATGTCCAGATATGATCCTGGTCTGAAGTTAGTTGCATGACTAGTGTGTCTATAGCTACTTTTCCACGTTTGTACACATCATTTTAGTCGTATTGATCACGAATGGCATGAATTGTCTTTGTTGTCATTGCTAGTATCCGGTTATTACTGCCACGCATTCACTGCTACAGTTCATTCAAACGCGTGAACTTATATTTTCTTTCTCAAAAGCCGGAACAGCAATTATTTCAATAAACAAAAGGAAGAGATTGGAAACGTTAATGAAGGTAATTGGTACTGGGTTTTGGGGCATAATATCAAACACAGCATTACTATACGAAAAGATGTTTGCTTGGAGAAATGTCGAATTGCAGAAGATTTGTCGAGTCGTTTCTAGCACGAGATTGCACCGTAAAATCTATGTGTTTTCTCTAATCCGATATGTGAAAAGTCGTGGAATCAGCTTTGTATGAAGAATTTAAGTGTGAGAATGAAAACGAATTGAAGGAAACGGACTGCTTTATCATTGATAATGTATGCTATGTAGAGGAACAAAAATAACTCTCGTGCATCTTGATACCTGTATTTTTTATGTAATTTATTTGAAGAATTTTCAATCATACTGACTAGTAATAGTGTTTGATGGTTATAACGACCTAGAGAGCACAAAGAGGCCAACCAAGGTGCAAATATTTCTCCCCACAGTTTCACATAACTGAAGCCACGTCAGTTAATGGAAATCAAGACCAGTTCCTAGTTAATTCAGAGAACACCAAAATATGATCACGATTCTGACGATTGTACTTCAGAACCATGATTTTGAAGTGAAACACTTTGCTGCTGGTGCTGATGTTCTCATTGTTCAAACAGCTGTAGAGCAATCTGAACTCTTTCTGCCTACTGCCATGTTGATGTCATGGTAATTATGACAGCTCGTGCTTCACCAGATTGTCCTATACTTCTACTGAAGCCAAAAATAGGACGAGTGATAGTAAAAGTATTTTCCTCACAAAACTTACAGCTGCAATACCTCGAAGTGAAAAATCACGTTCTACTAGCCTATGCACTCAGCGGGTACGATACGACCAGTGCTATCCATGGAAAAGGTAAAAACAATTCATGAAGTTAGTAGCAACTGAAAGTAACTAACTTAATGGAATAAAAAGCAATTCATTAAGTTGGTAACAACTGAAAGTAACTTAATGGAATGCGCCACAACATTCAGAAAACAGAATTTCACCGTGGATGGGGTCCATAATGCGGACAAATGTATGTTTCTGTTCTTCTGTGGTGCAACGGTCGCAACCTCACCCTTGATGAACTTCGTTATAGTATGTTTCCAAAGTCACTGGAGAAGAAATCGGCTAAACTGGAATTCCTACCTTCCACTTCTTCGAGCGTAGCACAGCACTCATGGAGAGCATACTACCAAGTACAACAGTGGCTCAGCAACAAATTAGATCCAGAAGAGTGCGGTTGGATTCGTCGAGACTTGTTACAACCACTTTAGAACCTGCTCTTCACGTAATTCCCAAATTGATTTGTTGCACTTGTAAGGGAATTGCTCAACTCAACGTTGCAGTTGTGTCAAATGTGGTGTCAGATGTTCCGCATTCTGCAAAATATGTGCAGTAACACAGCAATCGACGACTCTAAACTTCCAGCACCTGATGAGAATACCAATATTCTACAATTTCAGGACACCGGTGTAGCTGAAGATGAATCTGATTGTAACAGCATGAATGAAGATGGTGATTCCTGCGATAATAATGATAATGAATGGAAGTTAAAGATATGAGAAATAAATTAAATTACTTTTCAACATTTAAGTGTAGGTATATGATTTCTCGATAAATAAAGAATTATTAAATCGACCTGAAAGTTGTTTAATTCGCTTCAGCTCGAAAAATGTATAGAAATTTATATCTCAACTGTTTAGTAAAATTTCATTTTTCATCCGTCTCCCTGCCCTTAAAACAGTGTTCAACCCCTTAAAACTTTAGGAACCCTTCAGATCTTCAATTCTACTACCATGGCCCAGTTACAGACCAAGTTTCAGGAATGGACGAATTTAGTCTTTTTCGAAATACTATTTTACCCATACTATATGCAAAACAAATTGTGACTTAAGTACTGCTTCTCTGACACATGTTACACACACCGTCTTGGATTAAATATTTTTTTTTCAAATGGGAATGGGTGCAAGTGATACAACAAATTCAACTAACATTTTCGCAGAAATTCCCTGATGTAGCTACTTAGTTTAGCAGTATATCTAACCGTGCGCAAGTTATTGAATATGTTAGACACAAGTTGCTTCATGAAAAGTGTGGAATCGCTGGTCGAAATACTGCAGATAGGAAAGAACATGAATATTACCATATGCAGTTTGAGCGGAACCAAGTTATACAGCTTTAATAAATATGGCACTTATCTTCCGCCATTTTGGTTCTACCATACTGGATTCAAGTTATTTTTTAAAATGGAAATAGATGCAAGTGATACATAAAATTCATGTAAAAGTTTTGCAGAAATGTGCTAGTGTAGTTGTTTGACCGTATCTTGAACCGTTTTCAAGTTATTGCATCTTAAATATCAGCCACTTCACTAATAATGAACAAAATCAAAATTCCACCGGGCCTAATTTGTGTGTAGTGATAAGTATAACTGACCATAGCGGTAATTATACATGGTTATGAATCTTGATGGTTTAATCCTGTAAGCATAAATAAACAATACATCAAGCGCACTGGAGGAATGATGCATTCGTGTAGCTGGGAGATGAGCAGTTGGAATCTTCAGTTTGCCAGAGAACATTGTCAGGAGCAACAAAGGAATCACAATTGAAGGGGAGCTTTTATGTAGGGGTGCCTAATAATGTTGTTGAATATTGGAGTACTGAAATGATTATAGATAAGTGCGTGAAGATTGATAATAGAATTACCGCTCTGGAGGTCTACATCAATATTATCGAGCAAAACTCGCTTACAAAATCCTTTGCGAAACATTTTCCATTGACCGATATGTATAATTCAAAAGGATGTCTCAGCAACGTTGCACCAGGCGAAACGGTTTCTATTTCTCGAGATTTATCGAGATTTGAAAACAGATGTTGCTGATAGAGAGAAAATAATTCAAGAACTAGACAACATTTCGTTTTAACATTGGGAGAGAGAGAGAGAGTTATCCCGCCATTGTTCAATAACACTCTTGTCCACTTTGCCAGATTTGGAACACGTTACATATACATTTGAAGAGCGAATCAGTGTTTCTGTTGCACATTTTGACCAAAGACACTACTTGATTCACGTAAGATAATAAGAAGAGGGGAAAGTAGTTTGCCTTCCATAGGTTCAATGGGCTGAATTTTATATGAATGCGATATTACAGACGCTAATTTTGCTCCAACAATGGTGTCTCTTGCACCCATATTAAATTGTATGCGATCCTTGTGAATCTCATCATTGAATCCAGATTGGTCAGCATTTAGAATTTCAGCTAAAGAATACTTCGGCATGATCTTGCCGGTGAATTCAATACCAAATGAAATCGCAAAATTTTCAGTCTCTTCTGACTGAGTACGTTTGTACGACAGAAAGCGCCTCGCCTTGCGAGTAACGCTTTTTGAACTTTTTTAAAATTCCAAACCCAGGTTGGTCCACCTTTGAAATCAGTTAGCTCAAGCTCTCTAGCTTTTGTACATGCCCATCGCCTGATATCAATATCGTGGACAGCTATTAGATTATTTCTTGCCTGTTGAAACTTTGTCACACACATTCAGATTTTCAGTTTCTCACGTTTTGTTCCTTGTTGATCATAATATATGTGACACCGTGATAGATACTTCCTATCTGCTACGTTAATATAACTAAGTCCAAATTAACTACAAGAATGCT
>JAGDQP010017098.1:0-39270 GCA_022664845.1 Lepisma saccharinum
AGATTTCGAAGAAATCTACCTAAAAACAGTATTGAACATCAAGGATCAACAAGTGCTAATTTTGGTGGTATAGGGTGGTGAATGTGTGGAAACATTTTTCTGGAATATAGTTCCAATCATGCTTATTTCAACCCACTTCTACTTTAAAAAAATTCTGGGAATCTTCCATTTCCTTTGGGGAATCTTTTGTGCACCTATCCCATAGTTGTGGAATATGCATGTTTTGATAGAGGTGGTTTAAATTCATTGACGGTATGAATAGAGCTGGTACTAGGCCGCTTCAGTTCTACTTTTAAAGGTATTCGAATTACCAAGCTCTAATGTTAATTTTTCCACGCTTTCGGAAGCCTCTAGAGCTGAGAGGAAGCATTCGTGCACCATCCTTGATGTTCTACAATTATTTTCATGTCAGGAATCTTGTGAGGTGGTGTTGTTGGTGTTATTTGCAACACTCTGTATACGTACATACATTTCGTAGTAGGATTTGCTCGTTAAGTTAATCCAAAGAATTTATATAAAAATATCTATTCCAAATAAATTGAATAAATTATAAAATACGATTTATATAGGTACAACGTGTATATGTAAACTCATAACTTATTCGCTCTGTACTTACAATCTTCACATGCAATTCCAATTTCTACTATTTACAGCAAACCTCTTAAAAATTCGTTTTCTAACTCACATTGTTCTTCTGTCTATCTGTATCAGCCCAGGGATGGAGAGTGTAAGTCAAGTCTTGAACGGTTTCTATAGATTTTTTACCGTAAAACATTTAGAGTTTGGGGTATTCTCGAGAAGTTGGGATAATGACACAATTCCACATCGGGGATCTGGCAGAAACACTGTTGAAGCTCGTATCTGAAATAAAGTAGCTAGGTCGAAACTGATTTCAGATTTGGTTTCAGAGATCTCGATTAACACTATTTTGAGTCTGGTGGTTTCAGAACTGGTAAATCCTTTCTATTTCTTTATCTTTCTCCATTTTAAGAAGCCATGCTAGATTTTGAATACGGGCCTTGTCATCGCGTCTGCTTTAAGTTTATACTCTATACTTATTTTTACTTATTTTTAATTTTGTTGTGAAGAAAATCTCGTTTTATTTTAGTTCATTTTAATTCTTAGGACATATTAGTTCCTTGTTTTTGTATTTTGAGGACTTCATTTAGTCTTCCAAGTTGCCATATTCCACTTTTAATAATACACTCGTCGAGGGCAAGAAACCACCTAAGAAGTTTCCTACACCCCCAAAAACTTTAAAAATTAAATAAGAAAAAGTGGTGTTCTTAATGATAAATATTTGCTTTCTTTCCCACTTATCATTCCAAAACTGTACATTTAAAAGTGGCAGAAGTTAAATTTCAGCAAACGTTATCCACAAACGAAAATAGAATACAAAATCTAGGAAGCATAGCGGCAACATAAATTTGCAATTATCAGTTTATATTTTTTTTATCTTACACAGATACTATACGATAACAGACAACTCTTATAACGTTAATTTCTGCACACCCCTCTATTAATAATCACCAAAACTATCTTTCAATGTACAACACACATGTTAACAGAACACGAAAGCCACAACTTTTGTTTCAGTTGAGTTCCGTCCACACATGAAATTGAAAAGAACAAGAACAAATTTCCCTATGTAGTCCAGTAAAAGTAGATAAAATTAAGGGAAAAAAATCGATTTTTTGGTGTGGAAAATGTATTTTTTGGCCACCAAATTGAATCCAAGATCGCGCCTTTTTCAAAATGTAATATTTTCCTAAACTACTCGTCATAATACACCTTCATGTCAAATTTCTTATCTCTTGCTCAAACGTTCTGGAAAATGAATTTTTATGTCCGGTATTTTGGATCCAATATGGCGTCTTTGGATACATCATGTAACATTTTCGTAGCCTACAATTGATAGTGTTTCTTCGTCCCAAATTTCATTTAAGTAGCCCCAGCCGTTTAGACTGCGTATTCTTTATAACAATCGGTTTGGCGACCATTTTGGATCCAAGATGGCGACTTTCTAAACATTTTAAAATCATTTCCTAAAGTACTAGTGATAGTACACCTTTATGCCAAATTTCGTATCTCTAACTAAAACGGTGTGGAAAATGGATTTTTATCTTCTGCCAATTTGGATTCAAGATGGCGAATTTTTCAACATTTTGTAACACTTTTCTAAGCTATTGATGATAATAAACCTTAGTGCCAAATTTGATTTCAATAAACCTTGTGGTTTAGACTGTGTATTCTATACAACAATGGGTGTGGCGGCCATTTTGGATCCAAGATGGCGACTTTTCCAAAATGTCGGATTTACCTACTCTTGGTTATACCATTTAATACCAAATTTGGTGTTTCTAGCTCCAGTAGTTTGGTGAGTGAGTCAATCAGCGAGTTACCATGGGGTTATATAGTATGTGGATTGCGTGGAAATTCTTGTTTGTATTAAATTACCAAACCTAACCGAACCTAATCTAACCTGCACTAACCTTCTATACTCAATCCTAACCAAAATTTAAAGAAATGTGTCAAAGCCTCGAATTATATATATGATAAAGGATATATAGATGTTACCTTATTTGTGACACGTACACATATGTGGCCATTTGATAATGATGTCACAGATTAGCAAAATTTCACACTAGGGCCAAATCTTCGTGTTGTATGTTCAAAAGTTATTGCAATACACAAAATAAAAAAATATGAACAAAAAATACTTCTTCGAAAAAATTGCTCCCTGAAGAGGTTAAATAAATATTAAAATAAATAAGGTCAGTCATAGAAACACATTTCAATGTTAATTTATCAGACTGCATTCATACTTCAGAATGCTATAAATCTATTTGAAGGTTTAAAAGCTATCCTATGCAATTGGCCGACACTTAGTGCAATTGAATTGTTCACTAGTATTTTACACTCTCCTTTATGGCCTTTTTATTCACTTGTTTTACAATCTGATTTCGATTCGAAGAGTTGCGATAGTCTAGGAATATGTCTTACATGCGTATAAGGTATCGAAAAGTTGAATATGAAACATCAATGTTGTGGTGAACCGCTGTTGTCCGAACAGTCCTCCTTCCTCTTGATCTTTCTTCCACTTCCATATCACCACCCATTACTCCCTCTCTCCCCAATGTATTGCTTAGGATACAAGAGACAGTCTTGTATTATAATGTTAATTCGAGGCATCGTATCTGTAAGAGAGAGTCTGCTATGAAGAAAGAAAAGTGAGTGGTCAAAGCATGTCATATTATCAATCCTCTCCCCCAAGCATTTAAGATAATCCACCTCCCTCCGCATTTACTTTCGAGCTTAATTTTAGATGAAAAAATGTGAAGTATACAAGTCTATATAAAAATCAATCATAAATCCTGAATGTATGTTGTTCAAATAAAAGAAAGCCGAAAGTTAGGAAATTTTAAATTACAAGAATTGGAAAGACATGTGAATTGTAGACAAATGATGGGTCGTATCAGAAAAATGAAGATGAACAAAATTGTTTAAAATTTTGTGTTTATTTAATTTATGTTCTATGCATTTCTTTCTATCTGGCAGAATTTTAAATCGAAAACTGTGTTCAAGACGTAGGATGGACGCCATGTTCCAATATGTCGACCGATGGCTCGAAGGTCAGAATAGTTTTTTTTAAATTATGGGGTACCATGAACTGAAACTAAGCATTGTTTCGGTTTGAATTAATTCCAGCAAAAACATATCTCGACTCGACTACATAGACACGTATGAGGGACATTCCACTGTCACTGGTGGTACAACTTGACTCAGTTGAAACAATATATTATGCCCTCTAAACATTAAATATCTTGTAGCATTTGCCATTTGAAGAACATTATTGTCTCAATTTTAATATAGTAAGAAATTTTATTAAGATTCTGAGAATCTCTTCGCAAAATAAATCCAAAATACTGTTGTTCTGATCTAATAGAAGAGATTTCTACTTTACCAAGATCTTAATAAAATGACAATTATTACATTTATAGTATTAATTGTTGTTGCGACTAGGAAAGTTATATGTCACGGGTAGCATATGCTAAGGATTAAATAAATACAATAAAATCATCCTGCGTTAGATACGGACAAAAGAGAGATAAGATTGTATGTCCCAGTTTGAGGACGAAGCTGAAATATAGTGTCGAAATGTTGACATTCTACCAATTTCTAATTTGTGAGCTTGGCTTGTCAAGGATTGTATCTGTTTTAGATTAAATTATTCTTAGTAATGTAATTGATGTATATGACTTATAATTTTATATTTTGTGTTCATGGAGGATGATCAGTATGGTGTACTGTGTCATTAAGAATGTTGGAAGAAAATAAAATGAAATGATTTTGCAAGTACTGACCGATTTAATTTACGTTTCGGTAAAATTTAATTTTTATTAGTTAGAGGAATTAATAGCTTCTTCGGAAAGAAAGAAAAGGAGCCGAGTGATGAGAGATGAACCTAGGTATATTCTGTTGTCATCTCCAAATTTAGCATTGAAAGTGTGTTTACTTAGCAACGGATTTGGTAGTATTTTTATTACGTTGCTAAGGAGATTAAACACTTACTATTTGAATCTAACGATCTATGAGTTTCATTACTTTTCTTTTAAGAATGGAATAAATGTTTGATACTCTTGGCTTAATACGTAATCGATATGGAGTGTAATGGATTACAGCGAGTGATTCCGTCAGACCCCCTCCCTTCAGTGGGGGGTACCACCCTCAAATCCTAAGGAGCATCCCTCCGAACTTTAAAATTTTAGTATCAAAAACGACAGGAACCGTGCAAAACTCCACTTACACCTTGCCAATTTTGACTATAGACTGCCCCAAATTGAAAATCCTGGCGGAATCCCTGATAATACCACAATATTTATGATTGATATGCAAGTGAACATTAGAATATATGATTGACAGACGAGAATGGATGAGTTTGAAATTATTTTATGGAACTAGTTGTCTGCAACTGGGATATGAGGATTTGGTCGTAGGAATCTGATATTGATGTATGTGCTAATGAAACTAGAGTGTATAATGATTGTATATGATTATTTGAAAGTTATTAATGATAATAATGCCTATTTGTTGTTAAAGTGGTATATATTGATTATAAAACTGACGATTAAGGCATATAAGAAACTGCAAATTATCAATTTAATATGCTGACTCCAGAAGCAAAGGTATACAACGAACATTGGAAGTTAAATAGCTGAACATAACCTTTTGTATATAACACAAAATATATGCGACACAAAATTGCTATATTTTGTAAATGTACGCCTTAAGTTTCAAGGTTTCTTTGCACAAAATATGACCATTTTCTGTTAAATATATATAAAAGATAACTTCGCTTTGTCAATCTCACTCGTATTTCTTGGCTTCTAGAATTGACATGATCTGAGGTGCTTCTTGAGAAATACATTTCAGGAAATGGTAATGGAGAAAATATGACCTAGGGTACAAATATGATAATATTAAGAATCCTGGTAATTGTTAGGAAGATTAGCATAGAGACCAACGACAAAAATGAATATGTAATAAATACAGTAGAACCCCGGTAATCCGAACTAATTGTTGCTGAGTCTTGTTCGAATTCCAGAAAATTCGAATTATTCGAGAAACGCTATGCAGTAAATATACCAGATCATTCTTTAGCTCATTTTAATAGGATAAATAAGCCTTGGCGGCGTATTAACCACTACTATATAACAGGGGTGAGACAGAGACCTTGAGTGTGAGTCAAGTTGAGGGCACGGGCTAGAAATAGTCGATCATTTGAGAGAAAATAATTAAAATTCCAAGTTTCTCGGGGTTCGCATTCGCGTGATTAGACTGTAAATGTTTTATTACAGTCACGAAAGATCGGCCTTAGATTAAAACGTAAACTCATCATTGAATACATTTGATGGCATTATTGAAATTATAACAATAGATACTGTGAAAAAAACATGTAATTTAGGAGTGTTTGTGGCAAGAAATACAGTACTGCGGGGGAAATAAAATACAGTATTTTTCTCAAAGCACTCTTAAAACATGTTAATGAGGGTGCGTGGCTTTAACTCACACGATTTCAGTTTTTGTTGTTTTAGCTTCCACAGTTTTGCAATTCGTAGCGTTAACTCAAACGCGGAAAGGCTCCAATGCTGTTAAGCCTTTTCCTTCTACCTAGCAAAGAGGTTCAGGAATAATTCAGTCAAACCTACGTATAGGGATATCTCTGTTATTTCTCTTCCAACTTAGTTCCAAGCTCACAGCAGTGTTATAAAATATCTGTAGAGCATTTATAATGACAGTGCTATTTAATAAACTCGGTTCTTTAATAAAAGGGGAAAGAAATGAAACAAAAAATCTTAATTTTGGCTACAATTCCCTTTCTCTAACACATTTACCCGAACTCCATTGTCTCTTGGTGAAGAAGTGATATTAAAAATGAAAACAAATTAACTGTCAACCATCTCCGGCTGTAGAAAATATAATTACAAAGTATTATTTCAAATCTGACAGCTAGAAAAGTCATTTCCTATCTCATAACTTTAGCGTGAAAAACATTCATCTTTTGGTAATCTTAATAGCAAAAACATTTATGTAACCATCAAAATGTCTAAATGCGATTAATTTGACGAAGATAAATTACTCTGTACTTGTTCCGAAATGACCAGAGAAATAGAAGAACCGTTCAGTTTTTGTTTAGTGTTTAAAATACTTTCTTTTTGTATAACACACACAATATAACTAGCATAGACATTTAGATATATACACGATGCATTTTTGTACCATTATTCTCCTGTACTGGTATAAAACTGTCTGTCTGTGTGTATATCGTTGTGAATTTGAATTTCAGTTTTAAGATCTTTAAGCAACTTCGTCTCAGTTCGGATGGATGATCATGGGATGAATTGGTGGAATGAAGAAAGTTGGAGGAAACTTAAGACCCACGTACACGGTGTTTGTCAACAGAAAGACACATGGCATGAGCAGGGATCAATCCGACGACCCCTAACACCCAAGGTGAGCGCTCGACCCGGTTATCGTTGTGTTCCACTGGGTTTTGTTTTTGAAAACTGTTCGGCGTATTGGAACAAGGACAGTATTTTGGCGACCTTTTAAATTTCACTTTTCCCGTCTGTCGTCCGTCAGTAGCTCAGGCAAGCGACTGAACGTAGAAAGAAACTGATTTCAGATTTTGGGTTAAGGGATCTTAACTTATTCTTCGGTTTCTATTTACATGACTCTTTAATGGCAGTTCCTTTTCATTTGATTAGATTTGTCCGTTTAAAGAATTCTTTTTAATTTGACTGTAAGCTTTTCAGTACAGCGTCATTGGGTCTGCCTTAAGGCTATAACTTACACTTTTGTATGTATGCTTTATCATCACCGGATAAAACGAACCGAAGGTAAATTTGTTCGTTCAATATAAAGGAAGGGGTTACGTAGGGACGTAAGTTACATACATGTAGGCTCTAGCGAAAGTCTTTAAAACTAGAATTCTTTTTTACTAGCCAAATCCCTTTCTCAGCCCCTTTATCTTAATATAGGCCCTACTGTTTGCCAAAAGACACAAAGCCGCCAAAGCTCGTAAAGATCCTTGTGTATTGAAGATTCTACGAGAAAGATGTGTAAAGTGTAAGTGATAAAGAGAGTAGGCAAGAGACGAACAATAACAGTGACAATAATAAAGGGAAAAATGAAACTGTTTAAGACATTGAGTGCGCAGAGATTGTGTACTGAGGAATGCAACTGAAGGAGTGGTTAATTGGGAAAAGAGGGAATGAATCCAACTTCTTCATAGGATTAAATAAAATTATGACCAGGCACAAACAAAAGCAATGAATGGAGAGGGCTTATTTTGCTTGAAGGGACTACCGCTTTCGACAGAACATCTTGACAATCATTCACGTGTCTGCTTTTTCTACTTTCTAACTTTACCTTTGATATAGTAAAACAGAGTTTCATCTTTAAAGATGATATCACTAAACAGTCGCAGTGAATAGAATCAATTCAGTGAATGTAATAAATTGCCTTATAATTTTTGACAGAATAGTAGGTGTTAAATATAACACTGTAAAATGCACTTCTTGTGCACTTTTAATTAATTTTGATCACTTCTCTATACTTGTCCAGCAACATACAATAATAAGCGGAGGTTGGATGTATAAGAAATAGAAGCGTTGTTGTACTGTACGCCTAATAGTTAGATAACCAAAACAACAGTATCAATGTGCACTAAAACATGACATGCCAGGATATTTCTCCATCTGGAGGAAGAAAGTTTTAGTCCTTGAGCAACATTTAGAAAACGACGAGAGAGTTAGGCAGCAATTACATTCACGTTAAGTTCTAAGAGACATGAATTAAAGCAAAAGAAAGGAAAATAATAATAATATGGACATCATGCAGGATTCATCATTATGTTATGCAAGAAAATTTGTCTTGTTCGATCACACACAAACAGACACATACAGAGAGAGAGAGAGGGGGGAGAGGGGGTAAGGATAACTGTGCTCTTAAATAGAAAAGCAAATCCTTTGAAAAGTTTATTTTTATCCTCTCTTTCTCGCCCCCCCCCTCTCTCTCTCTCTGTAACGTTTTAGCTATGGAACTCTAACACTCACATAATGAGTGAGTATGGGTGAGAGAGTACCAAAAAGTAATATAAAAATAAAGGGAGAGAGAAGAAGAGAAAGAAGAAAAGACATCAGAAGGAAACGTCAGGAAAGACAGGAAGAGAGAAAGACCAATGGGAAATATGAAAACTACATTATCATCATGCTAAAGAACACACACATTATTTACTCTGATTCTCGCCATTGATACCTCGCAAATTCTCGAACCGGAGATTAATCTGTTTTCAGCCATTATTTTATGCGAAAAATGACACTAGCTGGGCGGCAATAGAACCCAGGTCTCCCTGTTGAAAGTTCCAGTCGTTAACTGCTACTCCACAGACTTGCTGCCTAAATGCTGCTTAATAAATGGTATAGTGTTTCTTTCTAAGAACAATAACATGAAAAGTGGATACTTCAGATCAATGACGTGTTCTTAATTGTCTGTGTAACTCTCTAACCAACATTTAGACAGGGCAAAATCGTCTACTTATATATAGTGACTCAGTTGTTTGATTGCACATTCTGAAGGATTCTCCGTTTTGTAGGATAAGTTATGATTACATTCTTTACGATCGCTTTTCAAAAAAACCTTGGCATCAACAGAGTTTGAACCTATGTTGGCATGCTTTAGTCCTGAAAAGTTCAGCACTTTTCCTCTATGCCATCTTGCCAACGAAAAACATAAGCCATGAATGACTAAGTTCAGACTTAATTTTTGAAAAGAACCAACTTCGTCCTATAAATTGTTTTAACCAAAGTGCACGCGGAAAGAGTCCCGATGGTGATAGGTGTCTTGGAAGGAATCGTGATAAAAAATACTACCATATTCAGCATCACAAATGAAAGCTTTCCGCGAAATTTCAGCTCAAATGATGGTAATCTAACCTCAAAATAAATTAAAGTGTGTTTTTAGTAGTTTAGCGATATCTCGGTCGGATTTGTACCTACGACCTCTATTAGCGGCGGGCCAACGAGAACGTGCTGTTAAAATTCTACTCCAGCTTGTTTACGGTGATTTCCATTTGGAGCACGGTAGAAATTGCAAGTTTGATTTGGAAAAAAATGTTGCGACCAGAACTCTAGATTCTTTAACCACTTCAGTTTATGACGTTCTAAATGTACGATGCTCTGAATGTAAATCCAGTGTTAGCTAAATGTCATAAAATGGCTGTAAATAAAACGGCGAAACTACCTATTACCAGCTAGCTTCGTGACGAATCGGTAACACGTTGGCTTACGAAATAATATACCGTGGTTCGATTCCCGGCTGGGTTAAGATATTTTCTTCTTTTTTCTTACACAAAATGTTCATATTTATTATTAATATTTTTAAAAAAATATTTCGTAGCTTATCTTAAATTAATGACCATGGGAGCGTGGATAGTAAGTACTGAAAGCTAGAATGTTAATAAATAAACCGCTGATTTAATTGCTGAGTATAGTGCGCACAGCGTAGGATGACAGTTTGTTTACAAGCAATATTGGAGATGTGAGTTTCAAACAATCAGTCTTCTTTCTTGCCTTCCCATTGGATTTCACAACGCTTCGTTGGAGTAACTCTATGGATATGTATTTACAAAAACAAACCAGCAAAGGCTCAGTGGCTTACGTTGTTGTCATTGTAAGCGACAAATAGCCACAGCATGGGTTGAAAACAAATTGATTGACCCTCAATGCAAGTCTGAAAGGAGACAGAGCAGACGAAACATTTCTCGATAACTCATACATCCGATACACCAACATTTCTTTTGTATGAGGTGAAAGTGTTGCAAACCGTTTATATGAAACATTGGTCTAAATTGTCATTGTGTACGTAAGAGAGACTTGAACGTAATTTTTTTTGTATTAATCTTGCAGGGTTTTCTTCATCTTTCTGTGATGATATTATTCGTTTCTGGGTGTGTGTGGATATTTTATAAACTTCTCGGGGTGCATGAAGACTGTTCTTTTACACTTTTAGAACTTTAGGTGGGTATTTCCCGTTCTCTGTTCTCTGAACATAGCTCCGCTCACTCCATTAAAGGAGCACTGAAGATGTTATTAATGTTCAAAACAATAGCTAATTGCTAAAGGCGGGACTTATAGCTTTTGTTACAACAGAGTTTAGAATAAATAGAGTTACAATAGACACCAGCAATTTGAACCCGAACCAACACGCACGAAAGCAAGCATGCTAACCATTCAGTCAAGTATAGACCCAAAACAACTTATGCGATAGTATGAGATAATAAATTGAATTTTTAAAATGTCGGAAAGATCGATAATGGTGATTTGTTTTCAATATCAACGCTTTCTCTCTAAATGGGTGTACTATTTATAATTCTGTCCTTTTTATCGAAAGAAAAGGAATTTAATTTTTATGGCCTTTAGGTATCTATAAGGCTCAGGCCGGGAAAAGGGGAGGGGAAAGGATGGGGGAAGGTGTCTATGTTAAAGTTGCTATCCCGGCAATTGCCTGATGTGATTAAGTAAAAACCCTGGAAACCCCCAGTCAGGATGGTGGGCCGCTGGGATCGAACCCATGACCTCCCGAATCTTGCGCCTACGCTCTACCACTGAGCTACGGCGACTCGGTGTTGAAAGAAAAGGAGAAATGAGGCGAAGTTGATAGCAGCTTGTAAGAAAGCATACAGTATAAGCAACATAAACCTCTTTACATTACGAGAAAAGGAAGGCCTGTTGACGTGATAAATATAATATTATGTGCTAAGTATTAAAATTAATTAATTAAAGTAATTAAAATTCCTTTTAGTTAATACGTTCATTAGATACACATAATATATGGATTATTGATTCAAATTAATGTTAAATGATACCCACACGCTAAACGCCCGATTATCCAAGCAAATGACGGAGCAGTTGACATAACCGAGAAAAGCTGTTGATCCATTTCTTTTTTATTTAAGGTCCTTAATCAACTTTGGCGCAGGCCAAGCGAATGATGAGAGAATTGGTGGAATGAAGAAAGTGGGTTGAAACGGAAGAACCTCGAGAATACCCACGTACACAGTGTTGGTGAATACCACAAAAACTACGTGGTATAAGCGGGAATCGAACGGAAGACACCAAGCGCCGGAAATCAAAGCTCGATAACGAACCACGGCGGCCCCCGGGCCAATGTTGCTCAACATTGTTTCTACACAGCATTAATGTATCATAACTTCCCTTCAACGTAAGTTTATTTTCTTAACAGTGGAATCTGGTTCTTTAAACATACAGCGTACCACAATTAACTTGGATCATAAATCTATCTAATTCCCAATCTGTTACTGCTTTCCGTATTTTGATCTGTGTCAAATTAAGTGAGTTGGAACCACTGCGCTAGCGAAAGGACTGTTGTCCAAGGTTCAGTGAGAGACAAAGGCGGAGACTTGGTGTGAAGGTTCGCTGACTGAAATGTATTACCAAAACACTCTTTCAAGCTATCTTGCGCAAGCTATAGTGAGGTTAATTGCTGATTTAAAACAAATTTGTTACGGTCTGTGTAGCTAAGTGACAGCATGTCAGAGTCTCGTTCACAAAGTCGTGGGTTCGATTCCACATCCGGATTTCCAGTTATTTTCTTCAAGCAATTAAGCGCTGTAAATGATTTTCGCGATTGCTCCTGAAAAAGATTTATCCCTTAAAAGGAGAAAACCTCAAGACAGAGAGAGAGAGAGAGAGAGAGAGAGAGGGAGGCAGGGGGAGAGAAACGCAGACTATGTATTCATAAGCTTTAACATTTCATTTATTTCCATCTCTTGCGCCATTTTTCTTCCCCTCTTTCCTTGTTTTCTCCTCTCTTTTTTCGCTTTTTTCCCGTCTTCTTAAATGCTTTCTCCCCTCTCTCTGTGTATAAATGTGTTTGTGTGTGTGTGTCTGTGTGTTTAAACAAGACAAGAATGGGATTTCTGCCTATGTTTCTCGTAGTTCTCTAAATGATGCTAAAGAAATAATACTTTCTTACTCTAAATGGAGGACTATCCTGTTATACCATGTTTTGGCGCATATTTGTACTGTCATGTTCGTTGTCTAACTATTAGGCGTACAGAGAAACAATTTTCCTGGAGGAAATAACTATTATATCTTATAATTCCAATCTTCATTTACTTTTGTGTGACTGTACATCTTGTGCACTATGTGTTCTGATAAACGTAGGCGCATTGTATCGAATTTCTTGAATAAAAACGAGGACCGCGCCATATTTTCGGTTGATCGAACCAAAGAATAATCACAGAGGCCACTCGAGTTTTAATCCTGCTAACACCAATTTTCTCTCTTGTTGTAAGCTACCCATATTCTAGCTGGTATAGAAATTTGTACAATATGTCCTCATAAACAGTAGGACGCGGAAACATATGAAGTTAACCAAGAGGTGGATTATTTAAAGAGGAGAAACAACGCGCTTTGCCTACAACGTACAGCATATATTATATTTAGTCATGCTGTTCCTAATTATTATCAATCTATATCTACTGTAACTTTTTGTTATTTTTCCATCTATTTCCATCTTCATAGATTTTCCCCCTTCTAATAACATGACAATACAACTCAAACAATAATACTAGGTGTATTTGTAAATGTACTACGGTTGAGCTATTTAAAAGAAACCACATTGTTTTTTTTAAAAAAAATCGTTTATTAGACTCGCCACAACTTAAACTTCCTCTCTACAGAGTTCTGTACAACATGAGCGTTTGTTTATCAAATGAACAAAAGATTTTTGCACATTTTTATAGAACATATATTTTTTACTGTCATTAATGCCGTTTAGGCATCTCAGACACATGGCGAGACAAAAGGATATTGGAACGTAGTCGGACAGGACCTAATTTGTAGGTACGATCTTTGTCATTTGACCTGTGTGACTCGGGAAAAATCTTGGAGAAACTCAGTCAGAATCGGCGGCCGCTGCCATTATTCTGAGGACCATCCGACTTTTAAGTGAACACTCTACCAACTGAGCTACAGCAGCTCGGTTTATAGACCAGAGTTATTATGTCTACCATCGTAACAGAAACAGTGGTCATCAAGGAAATCTTCCAGGTTAATGGACACATAAAAGTAACACACTTTCGGGAAGCAGCCAAAAAATTATGTTTATCTGAAAAACAATTAGTTAAAATCCGATAAACGGATCAAGAGATGAATGTACTTGTACTTAGACCCATCCACAACTATGGTCTAGCTGTTATGGTCTTAGACATCCAACGGAAATGAGGAAGCACGCAGAGTCTAGCCATCCTGCTGTTCTCCGTTGTATCTGACGTTTTCAGCGTGTCTCTAGGTTTCACCAGGCAAATGCCGGAATGGTAGCAGACTAAGGACTCAATTACTCTTTTCACCATTCCCTTTCACGAAACATCACTCGAGGAATGACACGTAGTTTGATCGCTGATATTTAAACTTTAAGTTAAGCGAAGAGAAATACCTCACGTAATAGTTTATACAGAAAGACAAGGTCAACCTATCAATCGTCTACGCTCCAAACTAGGAAGTAGGTATATTTGTGTTACGTTGAAGATACGCTTTAATTTATCTTCATAACCACATCTTCTAAATATTTTCTAGATAAGAAATCCTGAGTAAATTCTTTCCAACATTTGTGTAATTTATTTGTCAGACGCATTTCGAAATAATGATCCGTATTATTCTGATTTCGATCTACATAGAAGGAGAAAAGCATTATCAACGTTTAAGTGGGTACATTGATAAAGCTTCCACCATTTCTCTAGAAAGAAATAAAACTGTCATTGTTGTTTCTCTTGGAACAGCATTTCGCTTCTCTCCTCCCTCTGCTATGGATATATCACCTTCAGGTCCTATTTACGCAGTGCATTTCTAGCAAGACGACATCATACATCAAGTAGCCAGAGAGGGAGTATTAGTTTTATATCAGGAGTTTCTTTACTTATTCTGCTTTTACATACGTTTTCTCTTTTCTTTAAATTTTACTTCTTTCGCGAAAGCTAAACTTAGTGTTGCGAGCCACCATTTGTTGCTTTTGTTGACAACATGACATTTTTCTCATCACAAATTCCATCAGCTGTTCCCCTGAAAATAAATCTTCTGCTCAGATCACGTCCTACAATCAACTGAAGAATATTTATAAGGTGATGTGGATATGGAGTACGTCATTGCGAATTGTCTTCACTCTCTTTGTATTCTGAGGATGCCATTCTATTTTTCGATGGCCACGAGTTACAAAACTCTGATCCTTGGAAGACAAAGACGTTCTCATTGGCTTTGTCTAACATGAAAGCTCATTTTTTTTTATCACCATTCCCAATTTTTCTATAGCGTATTTAATCCTATTGGCTTTAGGATGAAATACGCAATTATTTTACCATTCCAATAAAACATTTTGTTGGTTACTCAGTACAGAAGATTAATTTTCTATGTGCAGTAACGGTAATTATTACACATCATTATGAATATAAGTGTTCAATCTAAAGTAAGCCATCTGATTTTAAAACTCATCAACAGGTTGCAGAACTAACGTTGTACATACAAGTGATTCTATAATTTCAATCTTTGGTCGGAATAGTCCACTCAAGTACTTAATAACTTATTTACACTTTATGACACACAGGGACTGGACAAAAAGCACCTTATAACAATAACATTAGGTCAACACGAAAAATCTCACCCAGAAACCCTTGAATAGAAGGTTAAGTTTATAAGCACTGACCGTTTTTAACTTCTCGAACTTTGCGGGGCCTGGGTCGTAGATGTCTGAAGGCCATCAATAAATTTCAGAACTTTTCGTAGGAAATTCTGTGTCATATAATTTGAAATAGAATCAAAAGAAATATAAGCCGTGACTTTTAAACAACAAGTTTCGTAATATTCATAGTTAAAAGTTTATAGAACAGTTTACAAGGGACTTTGTGGTAAATTTGCTTGGGTAGCAAGCGCAAGTGTATTAACATTAAATGATATTTAATTAATTGACTCACCTTACACTCACTAAAAGTTTTTTTTTAGTTAATATGTCTTCCGTTCAAATATCGCATTCAAACACGATCCTTCTTAGTCGAGGATAAACACAGCTACAATGTCATAAGCTGATCAAGTGATTCCTGATATCTCACGGCGGAAGTGACTCGATGTGACGCCGCAGTGAGATTGACACTGCGGATATGACGCGACCACTCTCATTCATGTGTTTTATTGCTTCTATCTTGGAACCTTCCCATTTATGGAATAAACTGATTATACAATAATGATGAGTAGTCAAAAGTAACAGCAAGGTGCTTCCATTATCTGAAAAGGTGATATTTTGTGTGGGTGCGTTGTCCGGTTTCCGTCATCAGCGTTTCAAAATTTAATCAGATTCACTACTGTATGAAAATACGGCTGGATTTTATACCTCAAAATTAAAAATGGTACCTTTATAGTTGATAATTGACAGCACCTTAATAGTTGATAATTTTATACCTCAAAATTATACCTTTATACTTGATAATTACTGGTATAATTCGGTCAACAGACATTTTAAATACTATCTTTACGAAGGGGCATAGGAAATTGCATCACACGTAAGTTGATCACGACATCCATGTTTTAAATTTAAAAATTCTTCTGTGAAAGTATAAGGTTTATCTGGCAATTGAACATAATTCATCTAATGCAGAAATACAGCGGGAGCAACAGTGTATACAGGGTGATTCCAAATTATGGGCCTGATTTTGTAGGTGAATTCTTGACACAAAATAGATATCTTTGCCCAAGTGTCGAGTTCAGCTTCGTTTTCGAGATACCGGGTTTAAGTTTGAGCCCCGAATAAACTCCTGACTGGAAGAAATACTATTTCACGGTAAATGTGGAAGGATAGGTTGAAGGAAAATTTAGTTTTCGCGGGTTGATTTGTATATACGCATATACTGGACATTAGAAATTTAAATGTAATATCAGCTGTATGACAGCCTGATTCAAAGATACCAAAAGACCATAAGTAAATCACCGGGCACTTAGTGTTCAAACCTGGTATAAAATTTGTTTGAAATGGCACAACCACCTCGGTTTATTGCATATTTAGTATTTCGAATTGCTGATAAACGTCACGTGTGAATCACAGAAGCAGTGTTGCAGACTGTGAATATTACAACAGGCTTAAAGAGAAAACTGAATATTATTCGTAGTAAGTGCAACTGATTCAGTGCTTCACGGAATATGATATTTAGCATTACTAGATCATGCAAAATATATAATAAAGCGCCGTAGTGGCTTTTAAAAAGTAAACTTTAAACTGGGTTGGCAACCTTGACAATCCAATGCTATGTTTTAATATCTTCTTGCACCGTACTGATACAAATCATCCCTCCAAAACTATATTTTACTTCCATTACTGATTATATGCTAAATATTCCGTATTTTTCATCATTATAAGATTTGAAGCTAAAATTTGGTAACCTTGCACTTGGAAGGCGAAGCGGAATTCGACACATATCAAGCTACACGAGCTTAGTTACTATGGCGTTGATTTATCATTCGGAAAATCATGGGTTCGACTCTTGCGACTGGAAACCTTGACTCCTGGTTTTCCGGGAATTTTCTTGTCAAGCCAGGTTAGTGAACGGTTCATAGTATCAAAACTAGGCCTGAATAACTTCCATTCTACATCTTCTCCTCTACTCAATCTTGGTCTGAGCCAAAGATGCCTAGATGTCATGAATTAATTCAATCGACACATGCAAACGATATTTATTCTGCTTTACTATCAGGAATTCAGTTGTGAAGTAGGCCCTCAAATTTTGGAAACACTCTGTATAAAATGTTTCTTGAAAACAATGTGAGAGAGAGAGATCATTCAGGTTCATTCACTATAATATAAATACATTTCTAGCCGTAATTGTGTGTAAATAAAAAAAATCTAACCTGTATCTGGAAGTTGTTTCACTTTAAATTTCTTCTGTGTCGGTGTAATAAGAACTCCAAAACTTAATTGTAATCCATGATTGAGCACTTGCACTAGAACTGAACACACAATCACTACCCAACCCCAACCACCTTCCGGATAGTAGTGTCTCCACAAAGTAGCAATTTTTTTCGTATCAATATACTTTGGTAATTCTCCGTGTGAGAGATTGGGATCATTTGGCGATTCCGGACTGTGGGAAATGGTCGCTTGTCTTGGAATAAGTGTTTCATTACGTGACACCTTAACTGTTGCTATTCCCGCTCCAGACACCTGTTGATGCTCTCTTTGACCTAGAATGACTTTGACCTCGGTTGGAAGTGTTTTCTCGTTCGCATTGGCATCCACTACCTGCTCGGGAATCAATGACAAGCTCTTTTTTTTTCACGTGATACCATCTGTAAGTCGTAGAGGACGTTGTAGTAGTAGAGGTACACGTGCATTGTTGAATGATATCACACGTGTTCACTCTATATTGACCGTTTTTCTCGAGATGAACTATGGTAGATGTGTGGACTGGCATGTTTTACTTCGGGGAAATGATTCCATTGTGATAAGAGATGCGCGCGTTATTACAATTTCAATAGTTATTATGTTTTCAAATAGATTATATGAAGAGTCTTTTGAAATTTAATTCTAAGAATGAATTGAACTGAAAATGTGAAATCTTTGTGGGTGATTCAGATCCATGTTCGCAACTGACGTCTCAAATATTACATTACAACATTAAAGAAACTTAAAACTGCATATTTCCGAAGATTCTTGCATACTTTTATGAACATATATTTAGTTGTTTCCAAGAAATAATTATTTTGTTGTAAACAAGAATTTGATAACAAATAAAACTTTGTGAATTATCCGGAAAATATTTGAGAATTGAAACAATGAATGTATATTTAATTCAAATTAAGCGAAACACATGCTAATTTCATTTTCTCACACTTAAAAGAAATCTATTTGACCGTCTCGTCATTTCCGCAAGGAAATTTATTAATCGCAAGGTTTGAATTTTATTCACATTGTGTTTCATCACCGCATTTATGTCAATACAAAACATTGACATATTTACATCGCATGTTAGTCGTGTTCCTTGCCTGTTCTTCTGTGGAAATGTAAGAATTTGCGAAATAATTTGATAGCTTCATTTTTGATAGATATATTGATAGGCTGTCCAAGAAAGTCAAAATAAGTTTAATTCAATATATTTTCCTTTTGTTAAAAGTTTAATTTCCATCTTGCTAGGTGCAGTTTTGATTGACTATCATCTTGTTGAAACGTTATAGACTTTGCAGTTTGTTTTACTGCCTCGGGTTAAAAGATTTACACGAGATATCTTCTATTAATAGCATACTATAAATGTTCAGCGGAGCTTTGTAAAGAAAAGTAACAAGAAAATCATTGATAAAATAATAAAATTTGGTTCATGAAGAAATCGTGAGACGTAAAGAAAACGTAACAAAGTACTGAAGAACAAAGTTTTACTTTTCAAGTTGTAACAAAATAAGGAAACTGCAAATTGAGTATCGAAACCGTACTTTCAGATTGGCATCAGATGACAAGAAGGACTCACGACAAGAGTTTGTACGAAGTAGCTTCGGCGGCGCCTCGCGATATACTGTTATTCTGGAGCTCGTTCACAACACCGCACTACTCTTGCAAACCGCGCAGTCGTGTTAAGAAAGGAGATAGTTGAAGAATTGTTTCAAACCTTTGAGCGAATTCCAGACACGTAGTATGATTATAAAGTAGCCGTAACACTCTCTCGTTGAAAGCTCTTTCTTCCGTGTATCATACGTCTGTTCATGAGTGGAAAACTAAACATCACACTACATTTGACACACACGGAAGCTCAGTTTAGTGTACTATTTAAGAGCTGAATAAACGAAAAATAATTATTTGTGGGTTTGGTAAAGAAATTAAATGGTAGTTTTATTTATTTATTTTTGAATTTGTGAATAGAAGTGTCATCTGAACTCCTTTCGTGGTATCTCAGGATTGGTCCCATCTACGAACATGTTATCTGATTAACTGGATAGAGAGGGTACTGGACGGACATTTGCTTTGGTTAGACTGAGGGAAAGTTTGAACAAAAAAACAACAACATATATTTGTTCTCGAATTATGAACCATGCTTGAGTATGCTAAACACTTCCATTAAGTAACACACCTGTCGTGTTCAATAAATAAATAAAAAGCGTTTTGCCTCCCATTTTACGTTTCTTTAAGACTGTAAAATAATATAGTGTGGCGACTAAAATAAACCCTAACTAAGCTACAACATGAAAGCAAAACAAACCTTATTGAATAAGCTTAAATTCCCTTATTTCCTCGACCTTTTCATACTTCCATTAAATTACAAAAGTTTCCACAATTGAAAGTTTGAGTACAAGAAGTTGAGTACTTATTGTCTCGAGTAAACGAGAAAACGAAGCAAAACAGGTTGGTCCAGCTCCATTTCTAAACAAAACAGAAATACTTAGTGGAATAGAGAAGTTGACCCAGGGGAATCACTAACAGGAACGCGTCATATTTAAGTTTTTGTCCTTAAATTTCCTTTGAAAGAGAAGATACCTCTACAGATACTGAGGGATGCAAATTGCAATGATGAAACATTACGATACTTGAAGTAGATGTCGAGCAAGAATGGAAGAACATGTTTTAAAGATTGTTCCTTGCCAATGTTTGTAAGTCAATAAAGAAACTGGAAATGGAATACAAAAATCAAAGGAAAACATAGTATACTTGAATATTCGTTGATCTTTATGCACTAAATGCCTCAATAAAATTAAACTTAATCTTATCACAATACTCTAAGTAAAGATCCAACAACTTATATTATTTTGGGGACTTCTGAAACACCCTATACTATTCAAAACTTGACAATAATGAATCAGTGAATCTTGAGTGAACAAGAGTGACAATCTGTCTAGTGGTAGAAGCTGCAAGCATAACACCATAATTATAGTTCAGAAACGGGTTGATTGTGCAATTGTACATTGTACGTACAACATCACCCGGAGCAACAAAAAATAAATAGTTTATTGTTTACGATAATAATGTTAAGCATTTATGAACTGTTTGTAGCTTTCCTAACGAGATGATAAAGTTTTTATGCTTCGTGTAGTGCAGAGTTCCTCAAAACATATAGTTTCCAGATCGCTTAATACATTTGTGGATCTTACTATAATGATTTTGAGGGCAAAACAATTGTTGTTATCAACGTATTATACCAATGATTTATTGCAAGCGAAGGAATGTTCTTGTTCCTGAAAAGTTACAGGGAACTAACATACTTTAAAAGTAATTTTCTGTAATTTTTCTTAGAAAAATTAAAATATATAGCACCTTTACCAAACACATCATTTCAAAAACAAATTTAGCATGTCAGTTTCCGTAGACCAGAATGAATTGTACAGGGTAAGTCAAAATGATGTACCCGATTTCATAAATTTATTTTGTGAAATATAATGAACATATCTGAATGTAAATACATGTGGTAAGAAGGGTAACTCTCAAAGTTTTTTTCAGTCACATCACAAGTGCTCTATGTGAGCACCTCGCGTAACACGACACACATCAAGCCGATAGTCTATCTCCTGCCAAACCTTGTGTAGTGTGTCACGGTCAATCTCTGCAATGGCTGCTGTGATGCGGGCGCGAAGGTCACCCAATGTTGTTGGAAGTGGTGGTACGTAAACACGATCCTTTATGAAACCCCACAAAAAGAAATCACACGGGGTCAGATCGGGGGAACGAGGTGGCCAACGAATGAGAACTCGATCCTCCTGAGATGCACGGCCTATCCAGCGCTGTGGCAATGCCTCATTGAGATGATCCCGAACGCTGCCATGGTAATGCGGAGGGGCACCATCCAATTGAAGAATGAAATCTGCACTATCCTCTTCGAGCTGTGGAAGGAGCCATTGTTGCAGCATATCAAGAAAAACATGTCCTGTCACAGTAGGTTCAAGGAAGAAAAAGGGCCCATAAATCTTTTCAGGGGAAATGGCACAAAACACATTCACCTTGGGTGATCGCGTTCGTGTTCCACAACTCCGTGGGGATTATCAGTTCCCCAGATCCTTACGTTGTGTCTATTCACATTCCCAGAAAGGTGAAACACCGCTTCATCACTGTAACGTAACCTTTCGGAGAACCCATCCTCTCCCATTAACGTGAGAAAATCAGCACAGAAAGACGCTCGAGCAGCATAATCAGTGTCTCTTAAGGCCTGTAGCAGTTGCAAGCGATAGGATTTCATTTGTAAACGTTTCCACAGAATTCGCCATACAGTTTTCTGTGGCATTTCAAGTTCCCTCGCTGCCCGGTAGGTAGACTTCTGTGGACTCCGCACAAAACTGGCGCGAACACGTTCCACTGTCTCTTCCTCAGCTGAAGGACGGCCAGTCGATTTTCGCTTACAGATGCAGCCCGTATCTCTGAATTTTTCATAGCACGTACGAATGGTTTTTCCAGTAGGTGGGTCTCTGCCATACTTGGTACGGAAATGCTGTTGAACACTCATCACAGAGTTGTTTACATGGTAATCCAGCACACAGAACGATTTCTGCTCTCCAGTCAGCGCCATTTTCGTTAACTGCTTCCAGCGCCGCGTAGCGGTAGACAATGCAACCACGCGGGACATAAACTTAACTCAACTAAACTTTGAACTTTTGCCTTTCCTTGCGCGTAGCTCACATTAAAATATGTTCATTATATTTCACAAAATAAATTTATGAAATCGGGTCCATCATTTTGACTTACCCTGTATTGTGAAAAAGTCATGACTGAGCAAGATACTACAGAAAACACAAGAGTTTTGAGGGAACTTTCTGGACCTGCCTAACAAATTTTAATTTAGTTGATGGCCGGGAAAGGGTAGCGAAAAAGATTCAGGTAAGGGTCGGTTAGGGCCTAATTTGAAGGTCTAGTTGACTGAGAAAAGTTTTGAAAAACTCTCATTGAGAATGTTCGGCCACTGGTTGAGAATGTATCGAACTCAAGACCTTTCGAACGCAAAGCCAACACTCTGCTTACTGACTCACGGCCGTTCCTTCCTCTACAGATAACACCGTGAAAGCAATAATAAAATTTCAGATTTAAATTAAATAAGTTCTGAAGTGATAAAACTCACACTCCCAAATTTAAACTTTAAGCATATCATGATTCAGTACTCTATCTCTCTCTCTCTCTTTATCTGTGTTTATATATATGTGTGTGCCCTTCCCTTTTTCACACACGGAACGTACACCACTAAATCCACGATCTTGCATAGAATTGTAAAACAATGGTATCTTCAACAATGTTACAGTTGGTGTTATGTACCAAAGCATTATTTAAATCTCATGTGATTTAACTCTTCACAACCCACGAATTACAGGATTAACTGGTATGATTCTATTAGGGTTATTATGCATCCGAAAAGCAGAAAACAAACAATTTTTGTCGAAATGTATATCACAATATTTGTAATTTGTTTTCCAAAAATAAATAAAAAAAAACAAATATATAAAAGAATTAACCTAAAATAATAATAAAGAAAAAATGAAATGAAGTGAGAATTTGTTGAATCACAAAACTAAACATTTTTTTTTAAAACAAAAAATATTTATGTGTTATGTGAAGGTGAATAAAAGCTTTTACGAATACATAACAACCATTTAAAAATCTAAACTATCATGAAATTTTAACTGCCATCTTCAATACTCGAAATCATAGGAGCTGACGGAAATTAATGAACAAAAACAAAACATAAGGATTTTTGAACGCATGTATCCTACTGAGATGCGGGAAGAAATGGGATACGTGAATGGTTGTATCTTAAATTCAAGGTATCATCTCAGCGTGTACATTATTACAGTGAATAATGAGGAACTTGGTGAATTTGCAGATCCCGAATTTCGAACGTTTACCATGCTAATTATGGTTCAGCTAGGATCATTCTGAATGTGTTGCAAGGCTGAATTTCAACTTCTAATTCTATTTTAATAATAAATCATTTATATCTCGTTTAACGGATCGAAGGTTTAGCATACACATAAATATGAGCAACACCTTTCTTTCCTTACTACACTACTGCACAGAAAACCTTAAACAGTTTTTGAACATATACAGGGTGTCCTTAAAATAATAGCATAAGCTTTGGGAGGAAACTACACAAGACAAAAATGTTGCGGAACAATGGTAAACAAAGTTACGCCAATCGTCGTTAATGACGTCATATCTCGACATATAATGACGAAAGCGGTGTTAGCTTAGTAAATCATAATTGAGGTAGTACCAAATACGCCTATTTGAGCTGTATTTATGATTGGCAAATGGAGTCTAAAGGGATTTTTATGCTTTTTATGATAAAGTGCATGTTTATATGAACTTTCTTTCTTGTTTAGATATGAGAATTCACCTCTCGAAGTTTGTTCCAGAGCTCCTGAATTAAGTATGATAACCCACTACAATACTAACACATTGGAAAACAGACTAAGTTGACTTTTCTGCAATCACAGTAACCATCTTTTGAAGCCATGAGATAGTCGATGTAACAGATTATCTGGAGCAAATGGTTTGGATGTTATAACTGGTTTCAATGTTCTTTTGTAACTTCCATAGTGTTTTATAGTTTCAATTTTTCATCCCCACTGTATGGCGGGTAGTTTGTTTCTAACCACCTCTGAATTTGTAAAAAGAATCTAAGTAAGTGTTCATGGCGAGCTTCTGAGGTTGGCGGCACTTTTGCCACGTCAAAGTTACATCTTAGCGCACTTTTCTTTGCCAAAGCCAGAAATCTGAAATACCTGACCTCGTTCAACGTAGAATATATTTTCAACCCATACAAATACAGCACAAATTTCTCTCCGGCAGTCAACAATTCTTCTTTAGATGTGGTAGCAATGAGCATCCAGAAAGATTTTGGCCCAACTGTGAGTCTCTGGTGACTTAAGCATTTTCATTGCTTTTATTTTCTCTATACCATAAAAAACGAGGTGGTATCACAGCCGGTCAACTTGTCCTTTTTACCCATGCATTATCGTCACCTTGGGTCTGTACATGGATACCTATATCCCTCTCGAGCACTTAATCCATGTTTCTTTCAACGTCTGCTATTCTTTCAGGTGACATTATGGAACCACGCATAACATTTGTGTTCCTTCCCCATCTTGCATCTGTGTGAGGTATTGACTTGCAACCAACGTGGTGTTCTCTGATAGTAAATCATCCTCTATATGCTCTGTTCGACCCACATTCGCTGTCCAATTCTTAAGGAATTTCTCACCTCACTCGGCGAATCCCTCGCGTACATTTCCCTCACTTTTGTCGTGGACATAGTCTAAATGAGCAAGTCTGATTTCTTTGACGAAACGATAAACCGCCAGCTCTACAACAATTAGTATTCGAAAACAATCGCCTTGCAAATACAGTTTTCGACCTCTTTGGAGCCCTCTAGCGTCCAAACTACACATAATGAGGCTCGTTTCATATGCATTCCTTTCCTTGTTTTGATTTGAAGATTCAGTTCACGAATTTTGATCCAGAGGTCCTTAAATACTAAAAGAATATAGGGCAAAAATCGAAAGTTTTAATTAAAAAAAAAAAAACATTTTCTACATGTTTTCTTAAATAGATCAAAAACATTTAAGTTTAACGTAAACATTAAGATAACCAATATTGTAGCCCATTTAATTAAAAAAAAAAAAAGTTGAACTTAATCCGATCATTAGTAACAGAGATAATGGCTGTGAAGTAAATATTAGCATTTTGAAACTTTGAGAGGGGCTGGGGAAGAAAGCTCCAGGGTGATTTTTGGGGACGTATGTAAAAATGTCAATCTGATAGTAGTCTATCAATAGGGTAAAATTCAGCTTTACCGTAATTGTTTTCGAAGTTTGATGTTTTGGGGTCTTTATTGACTGGGCTACTTATTGAGAATCTGTAATTGAGTGCATTAATTATTTCTGCCAATAAAGCTATATTTTAAAGTCAAATAATCTGAAAATTTATGTGTAAATGTGTGACACGTAGAATCGCTCAAATGTTAAAATGCAGCGACGTGTAAATGTGAGATGTATGAATGTTGTTATTTTGTTTTTGAGTGTTTTTGTGCTTGTTGTTTCTTGTTTCTAGACAGCGGAATGCAATTTATGTTACTTGTTAATTAACAGTTGCTCAGGAGATGACACAGTAAAAAGCAAGTTTGCTTAATTACTTCACAACACAAGAAAATGAAGCAGTTTTAATTACTATTTCAGACGTTAAAATGCTTTTTATAATGGGTACCCAATATACTTGTATGTTTAAACGTTCAGACACTAAAGATATAAATTAGCTTTAAAGTATTATCCTTCTGCAAACTCATATAAGCTAAATGAGATACATATAGTCGTATTAGTCGGAATGAAACAAACCTACATTTTCCTTGATATTATTTGTTTATCACAGAAATGTAATTAGTTAAGCACAGGTTAACTAATAGCTTAAAATAAATAATTTATTTATGTATTGAATAAAAATATTTTTCCCTAACTTCTGGCATCTCGATAAAATTCCTATTTTTGTGCATAAACTTACGGTAGGTGGCATTACGTTTTTGTAATGTCTTTCTCCCAGTGTGAATAAGAAGACGTAAATATCGACAGAATTTCAACAAGAATTTATGTATTCTTTCAGTTTATTCTAACTATAACAAAGAATTGAAAACAAATAGTACGTTATGCATAAACTTGAGGCAAACTGTCCGGCTTTAGTTAAGGTAACCCAACCAAACTTACGTTCGAATTTACTTGTAATATTGTTCAATAGAACCAAATCAAAGGTCGATTCTAAAACAGAATAGAATCTTAGCTGAATTATAGTAAGAAAATATGCTTACAACCTTAAGAAGAAATAAATAAAGACGTGACATAATAAAAACACTTTCTTCCTCAAAGTAATATGGAACTTGATTCACATGTTCGAATCAATTTTTTTCAGAACTTACAAAAATATCATCAATTTCCACTTAAACACGTTCAACATTCCGACTGATACGGAAACAACCTTCACATGATTAATATAGATCAATATTTTCTGAAACACACACAGACACACATTATCTCCGATGCAGGGTAGTGATCTTTTCATATCACAAATTTAGTTACAGCCATATTTCAGCCAAATCTTGATAACCGACCGTAGCAATCACTGGATATATTATGAGGCCTTTCAAAGGAGTCTAGGAAGAGATTCTCGTTCATCTGCCAATGACGAATCACAGACCTAGTGACATCACAGTTAAGTAACCTGATCAAAGTCACTAACTACTCTTAGACACTAAACGCAATTCCAGTAAAACATCTCGCCAAAATTTTCGGTTACGCAACATTGTTATTAAACATTCAATTTAACTGAAAATAAATGGAGCGGGATCGAGTCATGGGACTGCGCACATTTGCTACAGCCATGTTCTAGAGTCGATTGTCCTGCTTGGGTGATCTACGTTTCTTTGGAAAAGTTTCACTGAGATTTCCCAACGACACCTCAACCATCACCCTAGTTCCTGAATTGAAAGTTGTCGTTTGTTCCCATTAGTTTCTAGAGCATTAATCTCTCTTGTGACTCGCTTATCCGATCTGGATGATTTATATGGATTTGACATTTTCTCGCCCAGACCATTCTGACGACACCTCAACCACCTTCGTAACCCCTGTTCCTGAATTGAAAGTTTTAGAAAGACAGACAGACCAATAGACATAAGGCTTCTCAGCTTTACCTGCAAAAGATTAAAAAGAACGACGGATGTCAGAAGTTATTGAGAAAAACAATCCAAATAATATATACATAATAATAAATCAATAATACATGAAATACTTGTGAATATCAAAAATGTTCAAAACTTAAAACAAGAGGTCGTTTCAGCTGGTAGTGTAATTGTAGTAATAATATTAACAATTGCAGTGCTAGTGGTGGTAATTGTAGTAGTAGTAGCTTTTTTAAAACGTAGGGAAACCTGCTGAGAACTAAATCATGATGGCCAGAAGCAGAGCTTCCTCTAGGGAGGGGCAGTAGAGAAAAAAAATATTTTTGCACACGACACTCACCTGAAGTATGACGGCAACAAAATGAATAGCGTTCTTTCTCTAATAATGATAAAGCGTTGAATAATGCGCTTTGTTTGCCTAATTTTAATTTGTATTGAGAACACAAATACCTTATTTAAGTCTCTTGATAGCGTAGCTTTCAGAAAGGGGGTTTATAATCCCACTCCGTCCGTCTGACCGTCCGTCCGTCTGTCTAGGTAAAAAAATCAGGAAACAGAAGGTGTAGGAGGATCGTTAAGGTGTCGTTGGAAAGGTATCTCCGGAAGAGCATGGATTGGTGCAGTAAGTAAGTGTTCCCAACTCTCTATTTTAAAATACCTTTTTTTAAAAAAAACTTGGTTTGATGCCGTTTGACGTAACTGCACCAAACATGACACAAACATTATTCGACACAATAGAGAAGTACTGGGTTTCGCAAGCACCCCGGTTGTCATTAATGGTATGAAAATAATTTGAATACTGAATTTAAAAAAAAAATAGGTTAGCATCACTGACAACTGGAGTGCTTGTACGCGATGGCGCCCACAATATTTTTCTATTGTGTCAAATATTATTTATGCCAAGTTTTATGCGGATACTTCCAACTGTATGGAACCAATTTAAAAATATATTCTAAAAATAAGTTTGCAACACTGACAACTGTGTGATTAGCATGTGGTCACCCATAGTATTTTTCTACTGCGCCGGATAATGTTTATGTCAAGTTTTATGCTGTTGCGTCTAACGTAATGGAATAATTTAAAAATTTGAATTTTATATAGACATTATGTTGGCAACACTGAGAACTGATGTGCTTGGGGACGAATATAACCAAGATAGCTTTCTATAGTATTGAAAGCATTTTGCTATTTTATCAGAGTTTTTATGCTAAGTATTGTACATATAGGTTGAACAGAAAGGAAACAATTTGGAAAACTGAATTTTACAATAGTGGGTTAGCAACACTGGCCTACTACAGCAATCGAGAATGTTCCGGCGGTTCTGACTTAGTATAACGAAGATATTTCCAGCGACACCTCAGCCACCTCTTTACACCTTATTGTTCATGAGATTAATTCCTTAGACAGGGACAGACGGACTGAACGGTATTATGAAGGTAACTTCTTTTAGCTACACCACCAATTGACATAAATGTTAGACATTTGTGTTTTCAGTACAAATTAAAGTTAGAAAACTAGAGCGCAAAAGAATGCGCATTATTGAATACATTATTAATAGAGACAGAGCTAGATTCATTTTTGTGACGTCACAGGTTCCATCAATCACTGAAGATCTCTCTCATGCCTCAACCTTTCCTCATGTAATCAAATAACCTTGGAGCTTCCCATTGCTGAATAGAAGTCCTATTAACTACTATCAAACCGCTGTACCTGATACCAAGATAAAAGTAAAAACATTGTAATGATTTTGCGGGACATACCTTTTTCTATCAGTTTCCTTAATAACGGGAAGTAATTTACAAAATGCCATATCGTCGGATTGGATGTCGATTTTTTGGCAAAACGGGTTTAAAACTTTAGTCTAAGACCTTGTACTGAAGGACACCAACCTCGCAAAAGTACTATATCACAGAGCGTCCTCTAGTGGTTAGAAATGTTATACATGTAATGAATTTATACTGACTTTAAATGGAACTTCAAACTTCCAAACAGTTTTTTTCTCAAAAGTAGCTGAAGTGACCATAGTACCTCCTGGTTTAAGAGGTGCTCGTGTAGAACACACAGAAGTCCCCCAAATGTATGGGGTGCACGTTATTCATGAGAGAGAATTTTATACACCATAAAAATATGTCACATTTACTTGCAGGCATAAAACTGTTTGTATTATACTGCTACTTTCTTAAAACGTAGGTAAATGTCCTCAATCTTTATTTCAATTCCACTGTAAGAAAGACCACCTCAAGTATTTATTTAACACCTTAGAACTTACAGTAATTTTATTAACCCTTTTCTAAAAGTGAATTATGCGCGTTATACACGAACGTCTCGTACCGTATTCTTCTTCGGGTGGTCATTAAAGTTTTCTTCCGTGCGCTTTTCACAAGATAGGAATCATGTTATTTCAGTAAATTCACACTGTGCAGATGTGGTGTTTCCTTTAACTGTTAAACGGGCAAGCTATTTTACATACGTAACCGGGAAAGATGTTGGTTGCCACCGTTTGACACTTCATAATTTTTCTAAGTGTTTATTGTTTTGGTCTTTACTGAAGTGTATATTTCGTATACACTCTAAATTACTCACATACAATACCAAATACCTGTTTATTAATTTTTATAGTGTTCAACGTTCACAAAGTTCAATGGATATTTTATATACATTTGCAATCGAAACATACTGTAAGTTGTCATAGCAACTACCTTACATCATATTACCGTTATATAACAATCGTGAGCTGAATTATATTACACATGTCACATCGATTTGTTACAGTTTCCTCTGGGTAAAAGTTGTTCTTTAGTATTTATTATAGTAATTCTTCAGTAGTTTCAGAATCTGCTTTATTCGAAACGTTTTCAGTTTCCACAGCACTTTGTAAAACCGTCTTTCTGCGTGCCATTGTAGAATGCCTATCTTGGTTAAATGAAGCTCAACATACACACTAAATTATACGTGAACTTTCACGGGACAAGATACAAACAAGGCGGGAAATAATACTAGAGTCAGTTTCAGTAGGTGACTGATTCTAAAGCTAACATATGCAGAAATAAAATGAATGCATTTTAAAACATGTTGTTCTACTACTACTACTACTATTATTATTATTATTATTATTATTATTATTATTAGTATTAGTAGTAGTAGTAGTAGTAGTAGTAGTAGTAGTAGTAGTAGTAGTAGTAGTAGTAGTAGTAGTAGTAGTAGTAGTAGTCCATTAGTCATCTCTTGTCCGTTTGCATTAAAAAATCAGTAAACATTTTTTAAATGCACAGCAAGTTGCAATGCAAAAATAAGGACTGGAGTTTGAACATAAAAGTACCCTGGAAGAATACAAGATATAATTTCCTAAAATGCTGACAAATTGCTATGTTATTTAATAAGAAAATACTGGAGGGGTCCGACGGACACACCCCGTTGTCCGTTTATAGTTATACCGCCAGTTTATCACACGTTTCAAAACAGAAAGAAGATTGCAGTTGCTCAAATGAAATAATATGAGATATAGATAGCAACGTGATATTTAGAGAAACTGACATAAGAAGTACACAATAAGATAGGCGAATGACTAGTCATACCAGACAAAAGCCGGGATGATACCATCAACTTAAGGCCATTGCGGACTACTTTACGCATCCAATCCCGGTCTGAGCCGGTGCTCATAAATAAATTCAAAAGGAAAAAAGACGAGAGACAAGAAGATGAAATAAAATTCGAAAACGGCGAAAGAAATGAAAAGCGAAACACGTACTGAAAATATCTCAATGGGGTATATTTTCCGTATCGTCACTTTTACGTTTTCCCCTTTGGGTCTTCGATGTGTTTATACCTCGATGTAATACGAGCAGTTTCCCTTCTATATAGAACAAAGAAAATTATTGATTTAGATGGCTTAAATTCGTTAAAGAATTTCCCTCTGTTTTCGGTTTATGGCGATCATTTAAATATCAATGCAGAAATTCACAAATTTTGAAATAAGAATCAAAGCTCTCTTACTGATTTAATCTGAGAAGTGTTCTCGATAGATAGATAAATAAAGTAAATGCAATTCAAAAGTACAAGGGAAAAAGGGGGACTTTAATTAAAAATAATAAGTTTGTGCTCCTAACAAGTACTACACAACTAGAACCGACCACTAACAATGTTCCAATCCACAAAAAGGGAAATAATCCATAAGTTATAGCAGCTTTTAGAAGGTTAATTACATGGGACTAGATACCCAGCCACCATAGCTTAGTGGAAGAGCGTTGGCGTAGTATTCAGGAGGTCGTGGGTTCAATTCTAGCTTCCGACCATCCTGGCTGAGGGTTCTCCAGGGAGTTTCCTCAGTCACACCAGGCAAAAGCTGAGATGGCACATACAACTTAGGACCTGGCCAATATCTTCTCGCATTCTTTCCCATCACGTAACCCGGCCTGAGCCTTAGATGCCTAAAAGCCATAAAATAAAGACATCAATCTTTCTTCCATATTCTCTTCAATGGTGTTGTCCATCGTTTCAAGAACACTTTCCATTTACTAGGTAACTATGAAAATGCTAAATATGGTCGAGATTCATATTGTAATCCAAAAGTACGCCTGCTCTGGAAATCTTCAACAAAAAACCTAATTCATCTATTTAATATTCCTAGAAGCTCTTTGTAGGTATTTCGAAAGGCACCGTGGAGTATGCCAATAAGAAATACTGCCGGTGTTAACTAAAAACATAACTTCATGCTCGTTCCGAAGTCGCAATGCTATCTCATAAGTGTATTTGATACAAACTTGAACTACTCATTAACATTACCTATAAGATTAATTGATGGCGTATTTTAATGTAGTTCCTTTATCTGCATCAATGCTTGAAAAAATAATGGGAAATCAAAAGGAACCATTGAGCCCATCACCGAATGTGTTTAAACCCTGGCCAACTTCGAGTTGACACTCTAGGGAAAAGAGTAAACTCTTAACAGTAAAAATTATTTCAAGACTTCCTTGATTTTACAGTTAAGTTGTTTCACTTTTCGAGCACAAGTACACTTTACAATTCTGGATTGTTCTCTTTAAAATAAAAGTTTGAAAAATGAGAACACTTCAAACACTTGGAACCATTCTCCTCTCGCATGCAACTAAATGTTCAACGTTGTCCTTATCGTAACAAACAATACCTTCACTTTTTCTTTGTTATGGATTTAATAGGGCATTCACAGATGACAAAGATTGTCGGATTTTTCACCCGACGATTTATCGACACTGTAAGTGACGTTGCTTGTTCGAATTGTTTCGTGTACCTACTTTGCAGTGGGAGCTGCATCTTGTCAGTCACGTGTGTCACACCAGAGCAGTGAGTCAGCAGGAAGAGCCTTCGACAGTAGAATAAAGGATTACCGTTAAGTTTTTGGTAAGAGAACCAAGTTTACGAATCAGGATTTGCAGACAATATAAAGGGCAATGGTCTATCACGAACCAAGATTGCAACGTATTAGATACATTCATTTAGTTTGAAACAGGAACATTCCTAATGATTTTCTACAGGATCGCAGGACAGTTCGGTTATCAGAGCTGTTCAAGAGTGGCTACACGGAACCATGAAGGACCATCTTTTAACATGGTATAAAACAATTTCCTGAGCGTTGGGAAATTATATTACAGCGCAGAGAAAAATGTATTATTCCGAATAATGTAACGTATTGCAGGTGTGTCATTCCTGTGCGTGTCTTCATGCCTTTTAATCACGATATTTTTATTCTTTAAAGTTATAGCAACCGTTTCAAACATTATATAACGAAACAGAACCGTTGCTAAATTTCGTGAACAAATGCTTGTATACTTCTAAATGCATTCTAACATCAATAGCAATCATCAATTGTATTTTTGACAGATGCTAATTTCTGTAATTTATAATAGAAGATGACAATTGTTTCCCTCAGATAAAGAGTCATCTCCCAGACAAATTATTCATCGTCAATCTTCTACAGCAGTTTCTTTCCTTATAATACGTGATTAAGCAAAAATTAATCTTTACCTTCCTATTTCTTTTCGTAGGTATGGGTCATGCTATTTTCTATTGAGAAAACAGCTACCGCATCAACTAATTGCAATATTTGCCCGCTTTTCAACAGAAATTAATGTTTGTTTCACCGTTATTAGGCATTTTATCAAAGACTTGCAAAAGGAGTCTTTAGTAAACTCCCCATTTAGAGATAATTTTATTAATATTCTGCGTACTAACAACGATTAATTCTTTATTTTCTCTTATTTCTAATAATAACTTTTATTCTTCCTTTTATTTCTTTATTTTCGCTGCCCTGTATTTTCTTAACAAAGTTCAATTATGTTTTGGGCTCTGTCCTCTTTCTGTCTTCCACCATTCTGAAGAAAGAAACTGCGCTGTGGTGCACTACAAGGCAATCTGCATTGTGCATATTAACAACGTCGTTTAAGAGAATATGTAGGTGGTATACGTACTCTCACATGCACGTGTTAGTTCCTCTATGTTTCATAGTTGAGCTCTAAATGGTATGTAGTTAGAAATTATTTGCAAAAGTTTTAAAAAATAAACCTTGTAATTGTTAATTATCTATAGTATTAAAAACATTACAGAAAAATATACTTGTTAATTTGCTCTCGTTAGAAAACTTTTACCAAAACGACGTTTACCAGAACACATGATTTCCGCGTTGTCGTGAATAAAAGTAGGTTTTGCGACATAATTGCAGCAATCATTACAATAAACTAACAAATAATAATGAAATGTTATAAATAATTTTTAAAAATAAGCAATCAATATTTTTTGGTTCTATTTTAGAACTTTTGTTCAGTCACTGGGACGAATGTTTTAGGGGTGGACTTCGAAAAATCACCCGTGAAGAGGTTTGCGAACCTGACAATAAGAATAGCTAAGTTGTGTCTCATAAAAACTTTCGGTTCATATAACACTTAATTTGCGTCATGATTATACAAAAACTCACCATAAAAAGACAAAGTCCACATCTTCAATATGTGTTTGGAAGGCTTAGTACATTTCACCGGAAACAAACAGAGACAGAGATAGTTCTCCTTATTCCCCTGAAACTATTCCGGTGTTATCGTCTCTGTATTAAAAAGTGTAATCATCTTTGCCAGTTACCTATTGAATGATAAATCTTTTATATCTTTACGGACTTTCCTTATAATATTAAAGCACTTGACAAAGCACCCGCCCGTTGATGCAGAATGAATGAAATGTCTTAGGAACAGTAATAGTTTCACTACTATTAATACTAATACTAGCAAGATGCACAGCAGTGCATACAGCCAAGTTCTGCGTCACAAAACGTCAGCGCTGCCAAAAGCATGTTGTACAGAAACAAGTGTTTATGTAGAAATCGGCCATTTCGAGGCCCTGTAAGAAAAAGATGTTAAAGATTGGAAAATGAGGTTTGGAAGTTAAGGAGATATGGTACATATGTGGAGGTGTGTAAAATTTCACATTCGTAGCTTGAAGCATATTCAAGTTTTGGATCCCTAAAATCTGCGTATTTTAGACTCACTGATTCATTTATTCACTCACTCATTGACTCACCATATTGTTTAAGCGTTCGCAATAAGCTAGAAACATGCACTTTGGCATGATGCCATCTTGGATCCAAAATGGCCGGCAAAATGAAATTTTCACAGAACACATAGCCTAAATAGATGGAGCTAGAAAAGCGAAATTTGGTATGACGGAATTTCATCAAGATGTAGGCTACCAAAATATTACACAATGTTGAAAAAGTCACCATTTTAGATCTCAAATGGCCGCCCAAAAATATTTTCAAAACTGTTCGAACTAGGGATACGGAATTTGGTATAAATGTGTATTATCACGAGTTGTTTAGGAAACCATTACATCATTTTGAAAAAGTCGCCAACTTGGATTCAAAATGGTAGCCCAAAAATCATTTTCCAAACCGTTCGAGCTGGAGAAATTAAATTTGATATGAAAGTGTACCATCACGAGTAGGTCACGACAATATAAGATCCGTAAAAAACGCTGTCATTTTAAATCGAAAATGGCTGACCAAAAACTCACTTTCGAAACCACTGAAGTTAGAGAAATGAAAATAGTATGAATATATACTATTCATACTATATCCATACTATCCATAATATATAGCGCAGACAGACGTGGGGTATGGGGAAGATTTACATCAGGAGGGTTCAGTTCACTGGAGAGTCTGGTTACGATAAAGGAGATGCAGTGCCCCTAAACTCCCCAAGTTGAAGCGCGACCCGCCACGGAGGTCTGCGGACAGCGCCCTCAGCGAAACGAAGCGAGTGTACATATATTATGCACGTACAAAAGGTGTGAGATCCTGTGCAAAAATACCAGAGGTGCAAAGAGTCCAGCCAAGTTCGTCAGCCCTAAAAACTGGTGAAATGGAGGATGGATGAGCCAAGTTTCTTGGCGACAACAGGTAAGAAGATCACTGGAAGTTTCAAGCCATAAGGCTGGTGGCGCCCCTAAAACCTACCACGCCCACCACCACCGGCTGTCAAGAGTCTATATAATACTATCTTTATTGTCGGACGACAAATATGGGGTTAAAACTACGCCCGTTAAATGCATTTAGAAATAGTTACGAAGTTGAACTAAAGATGAAACCCTTAACATATCGTTTAACTTCACAAAATATCAGTTTTATTTCAATAAAAGAGACTAGAAGTGCTAATTTAGATTTTAAAAGAAGTCGATAGCCTAATTTAATCCCTCTAATCAAACGTGGACAATTTAAACGTGGCGGCAATTATAATTTTTCAAGATTGCAGATTTTCCCCAAATGGTATGTTTGTGGGGACTTTCAGTATGTTGTTCAGGGCAACATTTTGAATATTTATACAAATATTCAGCTTGTTATTTAAAACAAACCGGGTTTTCATGACTTTTGTCTCTAACAGCATTGTAACTATTATGTATACTGTATATTTATACTTCAGTATACCCTGTATTGAACTCACATAATTATTTATGAAATAATAATACGGATTCAAACACATGACTTTTCCCTGCGAGTATATATGATAAGAGTATGGATATTTGATATCAAAGTTAGTTTTCAAAAATTCAAATTGTGAACGTGATATCGCAGTTTGGGTTTCCGGTTTTAATTCTCTACCATCACAGGCTGATGCAAAGCTATTGCTGATGGTTTTGGACCATTACTTCAGAAACTATGAAAAATTCCCTTTCTTTTGAGTTAAATGTAAACAATGAAGGAAAACCAATTTCTTATTGGTATCTAAACATGACTAATAGATGGTGCAAACAAATATCTCTGTTCATCTTGCTTATTGAAAAGCAAGATGTATTTTTAACAAGTACAGTTACTTAAAATATCTTATAAATCAATTCGTCCTCTGAAAATGTCTCATCCAAAGAATTTCCTTTGTATATAACAATGGTCATCGAATTATTTTATAGACTTGTGGTTCTTCAGTGACAAGATCTTTTGTCAAAACCATCCTGGCGGTTAACTAAGTAATGACAAGTAATCTCTCTTTACTTCGGTGACATTTAAGGTTCAAAAAACAATATTGAGATTGTGTGTATAGTTGAAATTCTTTACCATGGCACTAGTTGAAGAATTCAAGGTAATATTTACAAACGAAATTGCAACAACAATTGTTCACAGTGAGAAAAAAAAACTTTTATCGCTTCACTTTGAACATAAAATTAAATATTCGTTAACCAAAGTTACACTTACTGCACAGAAGGCAGGTTTAATCGGGTTATTTTTCTGGTCTTCCTGCACCATCACTCACGCTTTCATTCAATCTTAAACAATTTATTCCCATTTCTCGTTCGAATCACAGCCTGTAATGTCTGAGGCATGTTTTTAATGAACGCACGAATATTTGTTTGGAAGATGCCTTCTCATTGTTCTCAAATGGAATCCTGTAGCACTGGAAGGGTCTGTCGAGAATACTAAAGGAAATTTCTTCCTAAAATATCCCACATATATTCAACAGGGATATCTTGTGCTGGATATTGCAGAGCTTGGATTCTTACTTGAATGAGGTACTGGATCATACAACGCAACGCATGAGGATGTGCATTCTCGTGTATAGCACCTGTTATTACCAACAAATTGCGAAAGGAACGACTTGTTTTCTACGTACCGATATGCCGCACTTGGATGTACCGATATGCCGTAAGAACCGCACCCTCCACAAAGAAAAGATATATTCGGACAATCAAACTGATTCCTGCCAAAACAATTACTAAACCTGCAGGGAATTCTATCCGTGATTAGAATGTGCAGGCAGAATACTTTTCGTCAGTCTTCCCCCACACCCTTTCTTGTCCATCTGGAGATTGGGACTCATTTCAAATGGGACTGTTCCGCACTGTTCATTGCTCCATTTCGGTTACTTTCCTGAGCTTGCAAATGTTGCATATTATGTTCTAAGAGAGTAGAAGGACTTCTGGAGATCCGTCTGGCATCATATAACCTTGTTTTTATAGTCCATGAGCTGACGTTGACACCTCGCACTTGCTATAGCCGATTTCTGGCTTCCGCTGCAGTGGTGTGGTGGTTGCGCATAATCCGAACGAGCAAGCAATGGGCCATAGGTTGAAGATGTTGAACTCTTCAGACCTTCAGATGTAATAAGTTGCCGGTATCGCTGCACAATAAGAAAAATTGTATTCGGTGTAATATGCAATTCTTGAAATATGTTACGGACGCTTCACCCATCCTGTACCAAACTGACTGGTCTAGATGCCTTGTCGGAGCTTTACAGCACCTTACCACACTTCACAGCAACCTACAGCTCAAGAAAAATTGTTTCAAACTGCGTAGCATCACAGAGTTCGAGGACGCACAGGACCACGAATCTCGACGTTGGAGTAGTTGGTTCGTGTGTGTGTTGTCAGTTTCATTGCACAGAAGAAAAGCAAGGGGAGAACAAAATGAGAGGCAATACGGTGTTTATAAGCCACTCACATGACATTACCTTCCCACAACATGAATATTTAGGGACCTCGAACAGGTCCGTAGCAGCTCACAACTAGTGTTAAAATTGACATTATATATAGCTTTTTGAAGCCCAGTATATCTTCTCAGATTTCCTAGAGTGACTTTAAAAAGTGTTCGAATGAGCAACAAGTAAAGCTGGCTCCCGGAAAACAAAATGAGCAAAAGGAAAGATAGTTAAAAAAAGACAGTGGGGCGGTATTTTTGGATCGATTCTTGTAACACTCGACGTGAGGAACACGATTGTACCAAAATGTTTGATATGGGACTACCAAAACATTAAAAAAAATGCATTAAAAGACCGATATTATCATGGGCAAGATGTGCGAGGCAAAGATATTTTGATTGGTCCTTGTAGTACTCGAGAAGAGGAACACAATAGTATTACTAGAATCAATTTTATAAAACTTTGGCCTATATATCGGCTACTCCTTGGAAATTATCGCGAATCGTTCAAAACATTGAAGGTTAGGATAAGTTAGCTTTACTTACGAGGGTAATTTAACTCGAAGTGGCAACATAGTTGTGAAATGGAATGTAGTGAATCACTCACCTCAAGAAGCTTACAGTCCTTCGATGTAGTCTCCGCCTGCCTGTTGAACCCTTCGCCAGATGTCTGGTAACCATTGAATACCTGTCAAAACTCCACTTTGTGACAATGCGCCCTAAGGCACGAACAATGCTGGGAATGTCTCTGAAACGTTTGCCCCTGAGAGGTTCTTTCATTTTTGGGAAAAGATCAAAATCGCAGGAGCTCATATCCGGGGAATATGGCGGGTGCTCCAGTACTTCCCAACCGTATCGTCGTAACAGAGTCTGTACTGGATGGGCTGTATGGCATCGGGCATTGTTGTCGTGTAGGAGAATTGGTGCAGACTCCAGGAAGTGTGGACGTTTGCGCCGCAATGCTGGTCGCAAATGGTGACTGAGGTATGAAGCATAGTATGCAGCATTGACGGTAACGCCCGGTGGAACTTGATGTGACAGGATAATGCCTTCGTGGTCGTATGACATTATCATCATCACCTTCACGTTTGCTGGCTCTTGCCTAAGC
>JAGDQP010017099.1:0-21523 GCA_022664845.1 Lepisma saccharinum
ATTTAAAAGAATAATAATGTAATGCATTCAGGTTTTATGAAAACTAAAACCTTATGTTTTTCTTCCAGAAGTTAACTGAGATCATTAGAAAAGACTCTCATAATTCCGCCAAATCAAAGAGTGGCTTTCATAAATACAATAATTTTGTACCGTACGTTATTCTTACTTGTATCCAAGAAGCCTCTAGGTAAAGAATTCTTTAACAGTTTCATCATTTTACCGGTGGTGCTATCTAGTTTTGATCGCAGGGTAAAATAATCTCCCTGTTACAGGAAAGAGAAAATATAAGCTTGAATATAGGAGAGCTTCAAAGCAGGAACATGTAACATAAGTTGCCTCATCTGTACGTGCTAATATCATGTCTGTAACATCATATTTATTATTAGTTATTGCTTTTTAACTTTTATTCTAGATTATCTTACATAAGTGACCATGAGAAGCCGGACTGAAAGCTAGGATATACATATATAAATAAGCTGGTACTGGAACGGTGCGTCCAAACGGTGCTGGGGTGACCTTAACCTGCAAAGAAGGCGCAACCTCCCGATTAGGGGTGGGCATGCGCGACAGTGCAGTTAACATTATCCCAAAGTGTAACACATGTTTCAATTGACTATTCACCCAAATCGCAAGCAAAGCAACCAACGCAAGCAAATTTGAAAATTAGCCCTTTAGAAAACGTCACGTGTTTCCATTCACAACACGTAATAACACTATTCCATGAAATGCCGGGGAATAAACATACTGTTAAAATTATGTTTTCCAAATAATAATAATAATAATAATAATAATAATAATAATAATTAAATAGACAAAAGTATAACACGTGTTCACTCAAATCGAGAACAAAGCAAGCAATGCAAGTTTTTATGAATGCGCTGACGTTAACTTCACGTTATAGTGGACTTTCTAGAGTAATAAACCCCCAGTCTCAAGGAACCTGCTATGCCAATACAGCGCAAAATGTGGGAGTGGGCTGTTAACATTATCCCAAAATGTAACACGTGTTTCAATCGGTTATTCACTCAAATCGAGAGCAAAGCAAGCAAGCAAAGTCAATTGGCTATTCTCTCAAATCAGAAGGAAAGCAAGCAACGCAAGCTTTCATGAAAATCATTCCTTATTATTATTAACACGTATTTCAATTGACTGTTCTCTTAAATCGCAAGCAACGCAAGCTTTCATGAAAATCATTCCTTATTCTTATTAGAGGAAATCGCAATAAACTTCTATAATGTTCAGAAGACCTCACTAGATATCAGTCATATGTACATTTGTATATATTATACACAGGAAGGATTTAAATGATAAAAGGATTGTGTTTTATTCTTCCTTTTTTAATGTATTAATGTTCTCAACGTGGACACCTACCTACACGCATGAACGCCCACTTCTAATGAACAATCCACTTTCAGTTCTTTTCAGCATCTTTATCAGCGCGCTTCCCGACGATCACATTGATTTACCTCAACTAGTAGCTTTCATAACCCCAGACCCGCCTGATTTCATCTTACCATCTAACGCACAGTAAACCATCAGAAACTAACAGGGCTCATTACGTATCTCATCAGTGCCCCGAACAGCCCCGGAGACAGAAGATAATATGCATTAATGTAAATCAACACTTTCAATGATGTGGTTGTGACGTGATAGCACTGCATTCTCATTCTCATCATTGATCAGTTCTTATATATGTCCAACTGTTTAATGAAATACCTGACACATCAGTTGAGGAAGTAGAAGCTGAAGTTAGAGCAGAAGTACATGCTATCTCTAAATGCCTCCGCATCATCACACAGCAAGGAACGCCAAGCTACATCATCAGAGTGCTGACCTCCCATCAACTGCCAATAGACGAACTGTTACGGCACGGAGCATACATTTATAAGAGAAGACAGAGTCGAACCGTCCCGTACGCAACCACCAATACCACTCCGTTGTGAGAAATGCCAGACATACGGTGAACACACAGCTTCTGAATGCACCAATCAGCCGATATGTGGATATTGTTCTGAACCACATCCAACAAGAAAACTGTACAAATCTTCAACATCCTCCTAAATGCAATCAATGTCGACAGCAGCATCCAACATATTCGTATAAATGCCAAGCCAAACCAACACCCACAGTATAAAACAGCCTTCCAGTCGTACCACTACGAACACCAGAGTCTGCTCCAGCAATATCAAACAACAACGCTACTCCAGCACCAACCACAGAACAAATCATTCAGTTCATTACTTTTACTTTACAAAACCTACATCCGCATAATCGTAACTCTGTCATACATCGGGTCAAGTTAGCAGCTCTAGACATGTTCAAGGTGCACGTACACGCCACTTACTCAGACCGTTATGTTTTCACCATTTCAACAGCTAGTCCAACCTGAACATACAATTTTCATAATGATTCATTTCATATTCAATCTCACACTCACTGGTGCAGAGTGATCATAAATGTTAAATGTAGGCCTCATCTGTTTTTCATTACGACCTAGCGTTGCCCCTAGGCCAAAAAGATTTTCACTCATTTGTCCGCATTGTTGACAACGTGTTGTTGTGTGCAATGCACTTCATCTCCATACTTTCATCTCATCACGCCTGTTCCCGCAAAATATGGTTATAAGTAAAATACTTATACCATTCCTGATTTAAAGGTGAAATAAATAAAGGATAAATAAAATAATTCAAACTCTCCTAGACCAACTCCCACTATACAGACATCCTAATATCCCTTCAAATCCCTTCCTTATGCCAAGGGCGTAACCCTTGGGTGGGTGCTAGTCACATCGGTGGCTAGCAAAACGCGAAAAAAAATCACTGGCGGAACGACTGAGCTGGCAAGTCGATGATAAGCCTCGTGTTTGTACCACTATTGTCAGTTATTTTTTATATCCTACCTACGTCATGATCCTTCGTCTCTTCTCGCCACACAGTAACAAATCTTGTAGACCAGACTCATCTAGCCAAGGGGTCACAATTTTTGTCTGAGGTGGAAGGAGTGTTCGAAACCCCACGGGTGGCCCAACCTTGAATGTTTTATAATTTCATCTTCATCGATAACTGCAATGGACAAGGACCCGACTACGGGTCAACACTCAGGAAATCCACAAATGATATCTGGACCGCTTAACTATTCTACATTAGGAGCCATTCCAAGTCGAAGAGGCAAGGAAAAACAGTCATCTCGATCACCGGCAAATCTGCACTGTGGACGCAGCACATTGCAATCACCGATTACCAAAAAGACTCATACAATAAGTGAATCAGAATCAGAGGAAGAACGACAAATGGACATAACAAATCAAAATGACTTTCAACGGCTTCCAACACCTGCAGCAACAACACTAATATTTTCTTTTCTGCTTACCAATTTTGATATGAAATTTCAAAATGTAAAACTACTCTACCAGCAACTTTTTAAATACATACATCGCGACAGATTCGTCAGAATCATTCCAACAAGAAATAGCATCATGATACAATCTACCGACGCTGATTTTGCAACCACCATACGCAATAAACATAGCTTCGAAATATTTGGAAAAACAGAAAACTTAACAAGAAAACCGGTCAAATCGCCAGGCAAAACCCACAATACCGACATTATCAGTAGCGATCCAAGAAGAAAAACCTACAATCACAGACGAAGAAGCAGAGACAGAATTAAAAGAAGAAGGCCACGTGATTGTTAAATATATCCACATTAAAACCAAAACTATAGGCCCAACGTACATCATTCGTGTTTTGACTAACAGCCAAGAAACTATAGACGAACTTCTCACCCGTGGTGCTCACATCTACAAGAGTCGTTACATAGTATAATCCTCACATTCACCTCCGCCTCTGTCAATAAGACGTGAGAAATGTTAATTATACAATGCACATACCACAGCACAATTTACAAATAACATCAAGTGCGGTTACTGCTCCGGTTCACATCACACTAAAAACTGTACAAACATGCAACAGCCAGCAAAATGTGCAACATGTAATGAAAGTCATCCAGCCTTTAGTTACAAATGTAAAGCCGCACAACCTGACAAACCAGAATTAATAGTACCAATCCGGACCGATGAAACTCAAACTCAGGCTATACCTCCCATTACTTCTGTATACCAACCAATCACGATAGACCAACTCTTGGCATTCATAACCGTTGTCCTGCAAAACATTCACCGTTTCCAAAGACACCATATCCTTTCTCAAATTCAATATGCAGCCAAAACTACCTTACATGTCGCCTTTAACGCTACATATTCTAGACTATACGCTCATTTTCATGCAAGTGCCGAAACAGCCGTATAAACCATACCGTTCAGGCCAACACAAAGTATATACAATTATGACTTTAGTGTTTCTATTTAAAAATATCATATTCATACTCACGCATAAACCGTTACTTAAACACCTGCTCCTAGAAGAAGACGCTCATGCATTTTTACTAAAGAAACATACCTAAAACTAAAGGACACATGGAAAATATCACGTTTCACCATGCTTCGTCTAGATAGCATCATACCAGCACAGCGAACAAACGGAGGTTCATAGGATTTTCACAAAAAATAGCCTACCGTCAATACACTGTAAACACCCAAATTCTACCTCAATACCTCATCACTACCTTATACTATAAACATTTATATATCACTCTCGCTATAATTTATGTAAGACCTGGTCATTCCATCCCCAACTCATTTTTTACTTACATCTCAAACCACTTCAGAACCTACATAATTATGGCCGACGTAAACATACACAGCCGACCTGATCACAAAAAGCAAGACTTCAAAGATTTCATAACCTTACAAACCAAAGGAACAATTCACCATATCCCTAAACCAACCAGACCAATACCACTCCAGACATAGTCATAACCTCAAGCAACATCAGCCATAGATTCACCTTAGACGTACGAGATCTTATAGGCAGCGATCATACATATATCACTTTTGGTACAATCTCCAAACCATATTGACCAAACGTGCAATGCGCAACCACGAATCACGCTTTGCTTTAATCGCGCCTACTGGGACAGATATAGACAATACATCGACTCACAAGTTGAAACCCTGACAACACCAGAAAACGAAACAGAACTTCATCATAGCCTAGAAAAAATCGCATCAATCCAACAAGCTTCAGAGAAATACATCCCAACTACCAAAGATCACAATTTCAGGCCCAGCTTACAACCACAGTACTTACCTCCCTTCAAAGGTTCAAGAGAACTCTATCGAGACTACCAACGCACTCGTAATCCAGAATCTCTAAGACTCCACAGACAACTGCAAGGAACAGTACGAAATTATTTGAAGGCTTACAAACTCAAGCAATGGATAAAAACTTGCAATAATCTAGTTCACAATACACATCCGACTAAATTCTGTAAATTTTAATACACTCACAGGCAAATATTTAAAACCACATTATCCCTTACTGCACAACGACGAAGCATTTCATACTGACAAAGAAAAAGTCGAAGCATTCACTGAGTACTTACAAGAACTTTTCATCCCTTAGGTTCCCTTCAACCCATTTCCTGCAGACAGAATTAACATGTCTTCCCATCTAAAATCAAATCAATAACACACACTTCCTGAACACCCACTGACAGCTCTCATCACCCTCAATGGTAACAGATCGGCACTAAGTATAAACAACATAAATCCAGCAGTTCAGGAAAATACAGCATTTTGTGCTAAAACCAGCACAAATATTAACCTGGATTGCGTTTTATGTAAATAATATGTGCAATAAACCCAACATCATGGATATGAAGAAATTATAAATCTCACAGGCTAGATTGTTACCTCGTACAGCCTAAACCATTTGAGCGATTTATACAAATGAAGTGCCCTTGGATTCGTCTTGATCAACACTGTGTCATAGGTTATTTGACATTAAAATTAATCCAATATGGCGAATATGAAGAAATTAGTAGACAAGTATGTTAAGTTTCATATCAAATGAAATGATTTTTTTATACAGATTGCTTTTCAGTTCTTCTTTTTGTAGTCGCGTTTTAGTTTGTAAACTTTAATTCTTGTTTTCTCGACATGGACAATTTGATTTCTTTCCAAATAAGGAATTCAAATGTTGATATTACCCCAGAAAGCATACAGTAGTAGGAATATCTCAATTTCAATTTTTTTTGGACTTCGTCGTTTTCTCCCCTGTACCCTTTAAATGACTATGGATATATTTTAATTATATTTCCCTGCTTTCACAATGCATAACATTGCTATATACTTTCAACAGTTGATATTCGAAAATATAGAATAGTTTTTATATTTTTATATAGAAACAAATTTCAGTGCCTATTGAAACTGCTTTTTACCACCTTTTTTAAGTCAACTCCATGAGTCAATTAAGTAAAATTAGAAACTTTTTTTTAACAATTTGTGTATGAAGTGGTGGATGTACAAACGCTAATATAAATTAGGAAGTTTACAACCACGTAAATCAATAATAAAAATATGGTTTTATAAATGTTCTTTATTTTCTCTAAGTAACTGCAAGGGTATGAAATTTAATTACCAAAAACAAAAACTGATTTAGGCCTACTTAGAAAATTAACTATTTTGTGGACGAACACCCTTAAAAAAATGTCTGCCTTTGCCATTGTGTTTTGCACCTGCGTCAGATGTTTAACTTCAAACTGTGCTTAATTATTTTGTGTTTTTGTGTTTTTGTGACTGAAATGACTGTTCCATCTTTGTTTTACCAATAAATTTACTTTCCGGACACGACTTTTCATTTGCAATTTATTCTTAATTAACGCCTTTTATTAGTTAGAATTCTTAAGACTGGCAAACTGTAACAGTAATAATAGTAATAATACCCCGTATTTTCCTCTTACAGGAAATGATGTACTTATTTTAAACATATCTGTTTTGTGTCACTGAAGAACGCAGATTGATAAGAATAATAAAAATACAAACAAAAATAACTCACCCCCTGAAGAATGACTCGAAATATAACAAAGAACAACACACTTACATCGTAGTACACTTGAACAGAAAATGACGGATGCAATAGGCAGTTTGAATACTGTTGGTAATATATAAAAACTAACCATTATGATTTCGTACTGTAAGAAAATTTGATCTTGAAAGGAACGAGAATTTTCCCAGGTGAATGACAAAAAAAAAAAAAAAAGACAAAATTTCATGTTATGGAAATTATTTTAAAAATATATTTTTCTTTCATTGTGTGTAAATTCAAGAATAACAATATATTTCAAATATAACAATATACAGTGTGTCCCAGAATTCTTTCCCTAATTGCAAACATTCATAAGGCATAAAATATGACACATAGACAAATACTTTTTATCTTGAATTGCATGTAACATATTCAAGTTTTTGTGTATATACTTACTGTTATTTTGTTTGTTACAGGGCCCAGTGACGTCACAACAGCGGAATCGGACACCATTTGCAGAAACGTACTCAAATCAGGAGAAAGCCCAATGTGTCCTCTGGTATCACGAGACACAATTACCAAAAACAGTCCAGAGACAATTCCAGACGGCATACCATAGACAGCCACCAGATGTTAAGAGCATCAAGATGTGGTATGCTAAGTGTAAGGAAGCAGGCAGCGTCAATGATCTCTCTAGAACAGGCAGGCCTGGACCTAGCTGGACCTAGTGCGAAGGCAATTCAGACAGTTAGAGACACCTTCGTGAGAAGTCCCAAGAAGTCAGTGCGCAGAGGCCCACGTGAGTTGCAGATTCCTAAGACATCAATACACCGCATCCTACAAACCATTTTCTTTTCCGTACGTACAAAGACCAGATCGTGCAATCCCTATAACCAACGGATTACGGTACTCGTTATCACTTTGCTGTTGCCATGCTGTCTGCTATTGAGGAAGATGTTTACTGTCTGAAACGTGTCTTTCTTTTCAGATGGGGCCACATTGCATTTGAACGGTGTTGTCAAACGACACAATGCCAGGATCTGGGGGTCCGAGAATCCCCACGCTGTGTTTGAACCGTCAGAGACAGCCTAAGTTGAACGTGTGGTGCGTCTTATGCACAAAAAATCATAGGACCTTTTTTCTTCAGTGAAAAAACTATCAAAGCCAATAGTTATCTTGATATGTTGCAGGTATTTGTTGTGCCACAGATTCAGGACATTCCGGACCCAATTTCCAACATGATGGTGCGCCACCTCATTGGCGGTAAGATGTCCGTGCCTATTTGGATACAACATTTCCGTTAAGATGGATCGTGCGTGATGGTCCTATAAATTGGCCTCAGCGATCACCGGACAAAACACTACTGGATTTCTTCCTTTGGGGTCATGTCAAGGACCAGGTTTACCAAACACCAGTGAATGACAGCATTACGGCACAGAATTACTGAAGTCATAACATGCATCCCTCACGTAATTTTGGCCAACGCATGAGTGGAATTGGAATATACCTGGGATTCCTTCGGGCAACGAAAGCATCACACGTAGAAATTTATTAATTGTGTACACAGAAACCTGAATATGTTACATGCAATTCAAGATAAAAAGTATTTGTCTATGTGTCATATTTTCTGCCTTATGAATATTTGTCATCAGGGAGATAATTCTGGGGCAGCCTGTATATAATTATTATTCACACTGAGCACCGTGTCAGGCCATATAAATTCATGCTACAATTCGAACGACTGGGGAGGTAAATTTCAGGGGGTTAAAATTAGGACAAGTGATAACGGAGCGTCTGCTTGACGCGGGCGGGGTGGGTGGGTGAAATCCGAGAGGCTGAATTTCAGGTGGGTAAAATTCTGGCTTCTACAATACTTGCTTTCACACTAAACTATCTAACTATATGGCTTATGGAACTCGCAAGTTCATCGCCACAGTAACAAACGTTCGCCATTGGATTCTATCCTGGGCAATATCAAGCCAGTTTTCATCACGAACACTTACTTCTCGAAGATCTCTTCTAATAGTGTCCTCCCAACGACGTCTCTGTCTTCCCAATTGTCTCTTTTCATCCGGTCTTTCAACCAGGATAGAATATAATCTTCGTTTTTCCCCCATCCGAGCTACATGACCTGCCCACCTTAGTCGTCGCGATTTCATTATTTTTACAACATCTGGTGAATCGTACAATCCGTGGAGTTCTTCATTATTCAGTCTCCTCCACTCTCCAGTCATCTCGTCGCGTTTTGGCCCGTATATCTTTCTCAAAACCTTATTTTGCTTTCACACTGGCGATTAAAAATCCGAGGGGGTAGATTTCAGAGGGGTAAAATTCCGGTAAGTGTTATAGAGTAATAATAATAAATATAGTTTATTAAAATATTATTTATTAACCACATGATTGATTCAGAGTGTATCAAACGAATGTTTATTTTATAAACTAACAACCGAGAAATGTTTTAGGTCGAACCCCGCCCCAAATAGTGATGTCAAAATTACGTAGAATCCATTTGGGGAGGTAGCTTTCAAAGGGTAAAATTCCCGCACCTCACCTCCAATATTCACCATACTCCTTGCAACCCCGTGTGTAGTTCACTGCTGCTTCAAGGATAAAAAATGTACCTCCAGTGTTGCCAAATTTTCTCACCTTTGTTGTATCTTGTAAACGATTTGTGATATTGCTTTCAAATGAATGTCGTTACGTTTTTGGACCCTCAAAGAGTCTTCCTGTATATTTTTGTAACTTTTGTTAAGCTATTTTTGCGTAAAGAGCGATTGTAAATTTCCCATTCTTTCGGCGTCTCGGGTGGTAACACTGCTAGTCGCAATGAACTTTGATTTTGGCATTTTGTTAAGACCACATTTTGTTTCCATTTCGTGTTCATGTTTCTGATCTAATATTGTGCATTTAGCTACAATCCATTCCTTCTTTTGTAACTTTGACATTTCGTATCTCCCGAAATTGGTGACACTGAGCATCGATTTTGGTATCATTGGACGTATTTCGCTTCGCAGATTTATTTTCAATAAATAGTTTTCGTAGTGGCGTTTGAAAAAATATAAGTTTGTGTTGGGGTAGCAACACTGCTTATGTGACACTGTTGTGTGCTTGATCAGGTGTGCCCCTTCCGTAAGTATCAGGTTAAATGCACACATTTTTAAATTTTAGTTCCTTTTTCAAGTTATTTTGGGGTGCCCAGTATTAGTGAAACACCCTGTATGTAAAATTTTATTTTTCACCTTGATAAAGGTTAAAAAGCACTGTTTTTGAAAATTAATGATGTTTCTTTTTGAAATTTATCTGTAATATAAACAATGACACAAAACAAGGTGAAAATACTAATAGTGACACAGATACTAATACTGACATGATCGAAAAGGATACCCTCGCTCAAAAATCGATCATATTTATAAAACAACATATTTTAAGAAAATCATAAATAATTTTATCTCCAATTTCAATGAAAATGCGTTTATTTACATATTATTTTTAACACCTCTTGTATATGACATCTTACTTTATATAATTAACGAATTCTTTCATAACTTTAGCAAGACGAAAGGAAAAAAATCGCAAAATTATCAGTTATTTTACAAAACATTACAATTAGCAAGTACTTATGAACGCTAGTGTACCTGATGCTGGATAACTCAAGAAACACCTATTGCCACACTGCTTTCGTAGTCCATCCAGTAACGTCATGGACTGCGGACGGACAACACCTAAGCATGTGGGCTCAAACTCAACGATCGACCATCCCAACTGAGGTTTCCAAGCATTCTCTCAGTTCGCCAAGGATGTTGGGATCCCACCTTTGTAAAGTCCTGTTCTTTGCATATCCTTTACCCTACCCTATCTCAGCCTGAGCCGGAGATGGTGAACAAGCTATAAATAAGTTCAAATTCAACTAGGATACACGAATGGCCCCAGCGAATGTCATGTGAAGACACCCCACACACTCACAGATCCTCAACCTGTTTGATTTGACATCACCTGGGACGACAAAAAATTAGTTCCTCGTGAGGTGCACGCCAATTTGTCACATTTTCATTTTTCGTTAAACTTAGTGTATAAGGAAAAATACAATTTAACGTAGAAATTGATAGCAAATGACTGGGGTGAATACTTGTTAGAAGAATTTACCCCCTGAAGTAGCGTTAGTGACGGTGTTTTCATTATTATTTCAATTTCATTTCTATTAGTGTGAAATGTTAAATCTGTGTTTACTCAGCTGCATTTTAATTATTTCGAGAGAAAGTGTTAGAACTCTCTACATCAGGTTCATAATGTCTTGCTTGGTTTTGAACAAGAGGCACTGTAATTTATCCGTGATTCATAGGCAATAGACCAGATGGCATCGCTGACTGATCTTGAAAACTTGAAGCAGAATTCAGATTTCATCTGGACTATTGTCCGAGAATCATGGATAAATAATAGATACCAGAAGAACCTACAATCTACATTTAAGAGGTACTCTAACATCAACAGCATGTTTTCTTCGTCTCTGTATTAAATTTAATTATTGTTTTACAATGCAGCATACATTTTATTATTGGTATAATTTCAATGTGGAGAATGCGTCGATTGAAATTTATGTACTTATGTTGCACTTATGCGTAACTCAGAAATCAGCGCACACTTAATTTTAAAATGCAAATAAAATTAATAATAATATAAATTTTGATTGATATTGCGTCCTAAGAATTTTCATTACCTTTCTCATTTTGGCAGAATTATTTTTCTTCGAAACAAACCAGCGTAAAAATGTAGTTGCAGCTTCAAAGACTTGTTTCGGAAACAAATAAAGTAAGTACCCTTCCCTCCTAAAATTTCTTTGTATCCTTAGATTTAGGCAAACCAATCATCTGTGTAAAACTATTGCGGGCAAGATTCAATTAAGTGGTTATTTCCCCTCGATTCTTCTATATCTATCGTCTAATTTTGGTGTCTTTAAAAGAAAAAATCGAAGAGAGATAAAAAATGGAATGAAAGGGATATTCACTTCATAAGAGGGGCACAGAAGAGATTGAGATTAGAACTAATCGGTTGAAGATTATCTTGTTCCAATCTTTCTTCGGAACTCACCCCGTTCCCTATCTCTTCAAAGCTCTGTTCAGATTCAACTGGAGTTTTCTTAACATCCATCCAACCCAATAGATGAAGTTCCGGCATTCTTAACAGATAAGAAATCGCTATTTGTTTCTCTTGAAAACTGGCCTTCTCTTTTCGGGTTCGCTCCCCTTTTTTCGTCTTACCGGGACTCTTTTGAAAGGAAGAGAAAGTACGAAATCGCTTGTTCCCTGCTTCCCCCATCCCTCCTCATGCGCTTCACCTCCCTCTCGTTTTCTATTGTCCGCAGGCCATGGTCCAGATTGCATCTTCCAACATTCGCTTCAGACGGGTTTTTTCCTTATTTTTGGAAGGGAAGAAAACTCAGTGAAGCAGTTCTGGCGGGTGATGGGGTTGATGGAGAACGGGGGAAAGAAAGAATTGCCTACCCCGAGGAGGTCACAAACCCTGTATGTCCAACACGGTTGCCATCTTATGCTATCAACCTTGAAAACCGCTAAGATGCTGGTTCACCTTAAACGATCTTCCTCTTTTTTCCACTTAAAACTTGGTTTATTATATGTAGTTGAGAATATGTTCCTGAAGTATTTGCGCGCTTATGAACAATTTGATACATATATCTTTAAATAGTAATCATACCCCAGTAGCACCAACAGATTAAAAATACGTGGATAAGTACCGAAACGTTATTTTAACGCTGTATACATACCAGAACGTCCGCCCGTTCAGCAGTTGAATAATGGGTAGAAATAGATTGAAATCAACGTTTAAAATAAACATAGTGTTCATCATCAAGAAGTGAATGATGATGAAACGTGTTTTAGAAGCTTCTTTTTTTTTTTAATTTTTGTATGCCCAAATGTTCAACCTTTTCCAGTTGGACAAAACATTTATGTGTATATTGGTATACATATTTAGATTGATTTTGCTCTCTGCTTTCGTGATTACATATTAACTTGTTTGTAATTTTTCACTCTTCAGTGGGGCTCGAACCTGGAACTTTCCACTTAGTGGTTGGTAGCTCGTCACTCTAACCACTGTGCTATGGAAGCATCTTCTTAATGTCTAAATTCTAACATTATTTTATATTACGCAGACTGTATCTGAAGTAAAGACATGCGTATAGGCTTGAAGACAGTCGCTACAAATCCAGATGCGTCGGTTTACCAGCATGTGGTGCCAATTTGCTCATGGAGTAACAATAAACGTAGTCTTCGTTTTCAAGAAGTGAACGATGAAAAACATATGTTCTAGAAACATATTTTTACCGTTGTATATGCCGTCCTCTTCAACGGTTTATCCAACTTTTCATAATGGTTGACAAGAGAAGTGTGAACATTTTAATAAACGTTAGTTTCAACGTCAAAAGAGAACGATGAAAAGAAAAATATTTTCGAAACGTTAAAAAGCCGTTTAATTAACGGCGAAATATAGTCGAAAAAGCCAATGCAAATACCATTAAAACAAACAGTAGTAAACATTCCTTAAAATGTGTCTTTAACAATCATGTACTCAGCGGTGAAATTTCATTCACAAGATGGTGAAAATATTTCGTGTTTCAAAAAGAATATACTAATAAATTTGTAATCTCAGTAAGTGTAATATTTCGTCTAAGAAACATGCATATGTAGCAAAATCTATTGCATAGTTCAAAAGAAAAGTTGAAAACACGTCACATTAAGGTAACGAAATAAAATGTTCGTTCAAATATAGTTTAAAATTCAATCTGTTTTCAACATGCAAATCAGAACATGATAAATGTAGTTAATTTCAGTCTATTCGCTCTTAATTACATTTTTTTTATGGAATTAACTTAGAAAGACACGTATGAAAAACGTAATTTATGGAACAGTTAGATACAAAAATTTAAAATACGTCTCATTAACGTAACGTTTTCGTTCGAATAAAGTTTCAAATGCAACGTGTTTTCAACATACAAAGGAGAATACAAAATAATAATAGTATTCAATTAGCTTTTAATTATAATTGCTATTCATTTTAAGTAGAAAGAATTACATGAAAATGAATCTATATTATCTATAGTTAAAAATAACAATTGAATACACTTATTAACAATATCAAGTTTTTGTTGAAATATTGTTTAAAATTAAACGTATTTTTTCAACTGATGTCGCTAATCAACGAAATAAACAATAATCAAAGTTAAAAAAGACATTTATGTGCTACTGGGGATATACAGTAGAACTTAATTAGAGCAATGCTGCTTTACGTTACTACTGATTCATGGAATATCCAGGATATCAGAGGTAGCTACTTATGTAAATCAATTATGGTACGATTTATTTTAAAATCTACGACAGAGAAGATTGTTTACATATTTGATGAAGATTACAGTAAACAAAACATTAATATCACCATCTATTATTATTATTATTATTATTATTATTATTATTATCGACTACTTCTAATAATACATATAGCAAACATGTGAGTGATATCCAAAGAGTTTACGATTGGTCTCCCGTAGACATGCTAACAATTACCAACAATGATATAATATAACTGTAATATAATATAATAACGGAAAGTTCTGTAGTAACTAATTTATGTCAGCTAAAAAATTCAATACAAAGCCTTATTACTTCTTAATGCAATGTAATGTGATATACAGTACATTGACTTAAATAAACTATTTGAAAGTTTTGACCATGAAATAGTAATCGAAAGTCCTATTTTATCGATATACCTTAAGTGGTTTAAGAGTTATTAAATGAATCAATTGTACAGAATTAAGTAAGGACAAATAGTGTCTCATGAAGGCTCTACTAATGATGGTGTGCCCCTAGACTCTCCCCTTTGTCCATTATGGTTTGGTACAGCGTTCCGCAAACTATTTTCAAGTGCGAAACAATTTTATTAGTTGGGAAGTTTCGCGGACCAACCTATTCTTGCCCTCTTCCAAAGCAACATAGAGCATATTAATGTATTGGGTTATATATATTAATACAGGTATACTGATATTTTTTAAACAGTAACAATAAATATTCCCTTATTTTTATCTCAGGATTAATAGTTGGAAGAAAATATAAGCAATTTAATTTCAAAATAAAATTTGTATCAAGTCTTCCTTTCTTGTATACTTCACCCACAAAATACCTATCAGTCACGAACGGTGCAAAGTAAGGGCGCGCTTATCCTCACACAAACGAGCGGGACAACTTTTTTGAAAATCACAGTATTCTTATGGATCTAGACGAAATTATTCTTTCTGATTCTCAACTATACTGTGTGAAACGCAATTATCTTGATTGTGTTAATGCCCAATCTTGTCTGGATTCAAGGACCAGAAGGAACCGCATTAGCTTAATAGTAGAGTGCTTGCCTCTGGTGCTACGGGTCGTCGGTTCGATCCCTTCTCATGCCATGTGAACTTCGTAGTGGGCAAACACCATGTCTTCTCAGTGTACTCGCGTTTTCACCCACTTTCTTCACTCCATCAATTCATCTCATCATCATTCATCTGTCCTGAGTGAAAGTTACCTAAAGGCCTTAGAAATTAAACTCAAATTTAAGGACTACAAGGGCAGACTTTGGAGACCACCAGTTTTCCGCGGATCATAGTTTGCGGAACACTGGTTTAGTATATTTATTGATCTTTTATGTAAATATGTTAATATCTCAAAATTACTTCTCTATGCAGAGACTTAGAAATCTTTAGAGAGATTAATAACAACAATGATAATTATTTTCTCCAGAAGGGTATTGACAACATTGACCAATTGTGTCCTATACCATGCACGAAAGATATAAAAATAATATTGAAAAACAAAGTCTCTTCTATTTAAATTTTAATATCAATATAAATGAAATTGTAGAACAAGCCAGCAAATTGATTTGATTTATAATTAGCCAATGGAGTGTATTCACTATGATTGATACTTACTTTTAAAAAAATACATAAAAGCTTGGGCAGGACATGTATCTAATTATAGAATGTATCCAATGTTTGGAATAATTTAACAAATACAGTAAAAAATAAGGTTAAAAAGCAGTAAAAAGATATTTATATTTATATGCTTTAAATGTAACTTGCTATAATTTTAGTTCATTATAATTTTTTGTGCAATTATTTTAACTAAGGAAATCTTAGATCAAAGAAGAATACATATTGATAGTGGTATAGTGGTTCATGGTATACTAACTAATGAAGTTTCAAGCTCTTACTTCATATGAAAATTGTATTTAAATGTCTCCTGGTGTCAAACTAGGTTTTATAATTTATTAACTATACAACTCAACATGGTGATATCTTACTTAAAGTACTTATCTGTAATTACAGTGAATAATGTTTAGTATTGTATAACATATAATAATTTTAATTGTAATCATGTATTTACCCACTTAACTGTAATCAACATTTGCTATTTCATTATGCATTTATCTGTATCTATAGCTATTCATAGCACTATAATAAAGGTTATTATGCTCTTTGATTATTGGAAATTTCTTTCTGAATATTCGATTCCCCCGTGAAACCTCTTGCCATGATGTTTATGTATGTTGTATTCTGTAAACATCGTTACCAACATTTACAAATATTACGTCAAGATCTTACCTTTGGTGGATTTCGCTTAACTTTATGAGACTTACGTACTTGTCCTTTCTAATTTGTACTTTTCCATAAAATTTGAGTACCTTAAACTAGGTTGATAACGACTAATGGCCTGTTAGGTTATCTTTGCATTAGGAAAAGTTCTTTGTTTTCAAAGTTATAGCACGAGGTGGTCTAACAAATAGCATGTTTTTATATTAACTTTATGTGCAAAGCCACACATGATTTTATTTCTATTGACCTTCCGCCACTTAATTCCCTACAGTACTACAAACGTAGAAATATAAAACATAATATTTCAAGAACTACGTGCGTGACTGATGCAAGCAGTGTGCTGCTTTGGACTTAAATTAGAAGTGTTTTTAGCCTAAGTTACTCAAAGGCGTTAAATAAAATTCAATTATAGTGAGCGAGTGAATTGTTCAAGCTGGTGAGCTTCTAAAAATAAGACCTACAGTTACAAAAGTGGGTTTCAAAACTCTGTGTTCAAAGGACTCAGGCGGGATTTGAACCTGAAACCACACGCACGAAAAGTAAGCGTTCTAAACTCTCAGCCACTTCAATACTAGTTTTTTTTCGAATGAAACACATAGATGATAACATTATTTTCTTTGTACAGTATGATTAACTAACTAACTCTATGGCTTATGGAACTCACAAGCTTATCCCCGCAGTAATAAATGTTCGCCATTGGATTCTATCCTGGGAAATATCAAGCCAGTTTTCATCACAAACGCCTACTTCTTTAAGATCTCTTCTAATATTGTCCTTCCAACGACGTCTCGGTCTTCCCAATGACCTCCTTCCATCCTGCCTTCCAAGCAGGATATAATATAATCTTCGTCTTCCCCCATCCGAGCTACATGACCTGCTCACCTTAGTCGTCTCGATTTCATTATTTTTACAACATCTGGTGAATCGTACAGTCCGTGGAGTTCTTCATTATGCAGTCTCCTTCACTCTCCAGTCATCTCGTCCCGTTTCGGCCCGTATACCTTTCTCAAAACCTTATTTTCAAAAACACGTAATTTATGGTCATCTGCTAGGATCCTACTCCAACTCCAATTTTCGCAACCGTAAAGTATTATGTAAAGTATGATAGAAATCCTAAATTTTAAAGTTCATCGTACGAAAAAAATCTAGCTATTATAATTTTTCCTAGAATGCCACAAGCTGGGCCTATCAACACTGCTTACAATATGCATGTTTTTATTAGAAGTCGATTTTATCACCTAAGTCAAGGAGACCTAAAGGTAAAAAAAAATAATTAAATGCTGTTATTATACTACCTTTTTCTGGGTGGACTTATTATTTTTTTAATGAAAAAGACCGAAGATTTCTATTAGGGGTGGGCAGAACCTTTCTTTTCGAAAACCGCCAACCGATTATTTAGAAAACTAAAAATTCGTTTTTTTAATTCAAATACAGATTTTCGTTTTTTTCAATTCAGAAACAGATTTTCATTTTTTTCTTCAAACACGTATTTTCGTTTTTTCTTCAAACATCGGTTTTCGTGTTTTTTTCAAACATCGGTTTTCGTTATTTTTCTTCAAACACCGGTTTCCGTTTCTTGTTCAAACTCAATTTCCGCTTTTGTTGTTGTTGTTGTTGAATACGTTGTTTTACGACTTTCTTTCTTGTTCTCGTTCCTCTTGACCCAATTCAGATGTCTTATTAGTTCGGTTCTGGTTTTCGGGTCGGCACTGAGATATACGGAAGTTCAAGTCCTGCTATTGGCAATATTAAGTGAGGTATTACGGGGCTCCCGAAGTCAGCGATTCAGCCAAACACTTCAACTTTTCTTACATTAAAAAAAAACAACGTAGAAACTGTACTCACCCACATTTTTGCTTTACACGCTCCTACTGAAAATTCCGGTCAGTTACCTGCCTAAACTGACCCGAGAACCCATTTTGTACTTATTTTTTTTAATGTAATAACCATTTAAAGATGTTAAAAGATTAATTCCCCAATGAAAACAGGGGATTCCCAGAAATTATTCTTTTTAAATGTGAAGGAGGAGAACGATTCCTACTCCACTACTTTTAATTTAAAAACATATTTTAAGCAGGTCGGATATTTCGGTGCAAGAACTTATTAATTAATAGTGTTTCCTCTAATATTGATAAAAGGACAAAGTTAAAATATAAGAAATATTTAGTAGCCATGTTACTACAGCGTTATTCAAGTTTCCTGATATCATTAACCTCTTCAGTTGTTAATATTCGATTTAAAATGTTAACACCGCTTTTTATGAAGTATGTTTAAAACACCTGTTCAAAATTAATTTAATAACAAATATCACAATTTTCATCATCTTCATCAATGTATGAACAATTCTAACTAATGATAATATCCGCCAGTTTTATATTGGTCGCAGAAATGGTTCGTTTTCCTGTTGTGTTTAATTTTCAAATTAGATTTTATGCGAAATCCTTATAGTATCGCAAAATGGGTAGATATAGAGCTTGTAAGTTAAAGTTTCCCTCGATGAGTTAAACCAGATCTTTCTACGGCTTTCTTCTGTAGAAAGGTTATAGTTAAACTGATTTACGAATGCTCAAGAATTGTTACTATATTATTTTACGTTTCATTGTTCTTTACATATCATTAGTATTGTGTAAGGTTAGATTTTATATATTTCAAATACTGAAAAAGAGGATTAAACGAAGAAATGAAGACATTTTTAAATAGAGCTTATATTGTGGTTATTGAACGAATACCAGCCAAAGATTTTTCAAAAGAACACTTAACACCATAATAAAGGAACTGAACGCTTCCAATAATGTAAAATTATCGTGCACCTAGATTGAACCGATTATATTTTAGACCTCTGAACGAAAACATGATCTACTTTAGCTTTATATTGTAACTGTCACCTTACGGTTGATTGATTGAATTCATTATTATTAACATCCTAAACGAGCCTCCAACCACGCGACTGACAGTTTTTTGTAAAGGAAACTCCGAAACACTGCATTCAACGGAATCTAGTAGGAATTAAACCCGTGCACACAGAAAACAAGCGCGCTAACTTCAAGGTTAGGTACCCTATGGATGAATAATATAGAAAGCAGATTTGAAATTGAGAACAAATATATTCACTGTCAAATTAGGAGACACTACGTAAAAACAGGAGACAGCTGAGCTGCCTCCACTTTTTGGATTAACCAACATTCAGCTAGTTTTCGGTTGAACGTTTACTCTCTGTAAAATTTCAAAATGCGCATATATGTCTTTTCCAACATATTTCATTGAAGCAGAACATTTTTTGAAAGTTTAAAAGAAGAAAATGTAATGTTCCTTTAAAATTTGGAAAAAAGAAAAGAAAAATGTTCAGGTGATCGGGTTTCGATCCAGTCTCCACTAGCACAGTGGTCAGATTCTCTCGCTACTTAGCTACTAAGGCAGTTGGTGTTTATGACTTTCCGAGTGATATTCATAGCCAAGATTTTACTGCGCAGGAGGTTAATGATTAACATGTAGATTTTACTACGAGGAATGTCTGGAGAAAAAAAAAGGATAGATACGTTTGCTACTGTTTAATACACGGCTAAAGATTTATACCCAGCTTAATTCCTCTTTCCGCCAATGCAATTATGTCATTCTCAATCCACCAGTCAACTGTTTACTGTTCACAGTGTAAAAGCAACATTAACACTCAAAACGGTGGGGCGTTCAGTGACAAGCAAGTAACTTTACTCATGTTATTGTATTATAAAATATCCAACCAAGGCTTCAACTTCATCCGCAAAAGTACGTAGCCTCAAAACGGCCAGTTTAGCTTGCATTTGGATAAGAAAATGACCGAATTTTAAGCGTAAAATAAGTTGAACGTTCACCGACGAAACACTTTTGCCAGTTTCAGCCAATTTTCAGTTAGCGTTAAGCCATAACAAAGAAAATGTTAAACTTTAAAATGGAGGTAAGGTTACCAGTCTTTCCACTAAAGGGCTTACACTATATCCACATTTAAGAGTAAATACAACAAAACGCTAATTTTTTACTTTTGTTTCTCCATAAAGCGGAGTAACTTTCAACCTTTTCGTGTTTCCACTTTTTACAGTGTTCCAAAGTGACGTATTTTGAACAGGGGTAAGCGAGACCTCCGAAACACTCACCAAGGACCTGAATAAAAATATAGTTATATATTACTCTTTAAAATTATCCTTAGTAAGGGAATGCATTTGAAACATATCTAATATGGGGCTTCTTGATCGACAGTATATCGGTAATTGGCAATCAATCAGTGACTAGAACATTATTTTACAAGAGTGAAATATCTCATTACGAAGGTAGCGTACACAATAAATAGGAAGATATAAAATTTCCAACCCTTTTTCGATGAGAAAGTAATTGCATCGAAAGATATTGACTTTCAATTGAATGAGTGGTTTTCATCGAAACGCTCTCGCTTTGGATAGAAAATGTTTTTATCCTTTTACGTGGAATTCCGACGCTTTACGCATGTAACTTATTGTTTAAAATTGAAAGAGCGGTTTCTCATCCTTTTAGAGCGATTCACAATGCATCATGGATAAAAAGATTGAATCTCACACAGAAACTCTACTGTGAAGTTAATTTTGTTTAGTTAAAAATGAACACAGAAGAGCTGATAATTTTTATCAGGGATAATAACATATAAGAAGGCTTCAGGAGTAAGATACACACGAGAAATCTTTGGACGTTGTTCTCAGCTATCCGAAGAGACGAAAAAATTCTTTCAAAAGTGTTTCCTTCCAGTTAGTCGGCTAACCTTGTGCATAAGACGTTGAATTGCTGGAATAAGGTAGCTGGTTCAAATCTGAGTGAGGTCATTTTTATCTATTCTATTTCCTTCGCAAGAACAGTATTTTTTTCTTACTGCTTATAAGTAAATTCGCTTTTGCTTCTTTTCACATTTACAACATCCCATTGCATCGTTTTAATGTATAAAAGATAAACATTTTATATG
>JAGDQP010017099.1:21623-39267 GCA_022664845.1 Lepisma saccharinum
GACGCTTTACGCATGTAACTTATTGTTTAAAATTGAAAGAGCGGTTTCTCATCCTTTTAGAGCGGTTCACAATGCATCATGGATAAAAAAAGATTGAATCTCACACAGAATCTCTACTGTGAAGTTAATTTTGTTTAGTAAAAAATTAACACAGAAGAGCAAATAATTTTTATCAGTGATAATAACATATAAGAAGACGTCAGTAGTAAGATACAAGAAATCTTTGGATGTTGTTCTCAGCTATCTGAAGAGACGAAAAAATCCTTTCAATGGCGTTTCCTTCCAGTTAGTCGACCTGCCTAGTGCATAAGACGTTGAATTCCTGGCCGGAATTTAGCTGGTTCAAATCTCAGTGAGGTTACTTTTTCTACTCTATTTCCTTCGAAAGAACAGTATTTTTTTCTTACTGCTTATGAGTAAATACTCGCTTTTGCTTCTTTTTACATTTTCAACATCTCATTGCATCGTTTTAATGTGTAAAAGATAAACATTTTATATGAATGGATAGAAATTTCTCTAAAAACGAATACAGTCCCATCGAAAAGAAGTCATAGATCTAATCTTGTTTCTTATCTTTTCTCCGATAAAACTCCTCTCTAAAAGAGTGTCCCTCTTTCAGTTTTCGCAAGATAAAATACTCCGTTCAAATCGAGCAGAGCTCCGCTCTTCCGAATTTAGCGTGTGAAGTAAACATTAGATGCAGAAAATATATGTTTAACTATTCAATATGATATTTCGTCAGTGTTCCGATATTGTGCATGACATCGTTACAGACTTTGTTTCAACTTACGGATTATTCACTGCTATTACTTTCTTGAGTAAACATATTTAAAACAAGCTTAACTGTTTAACTAAAATGTCTCTACCAGAATGTAAATTATTAATTTTGAAGATAATCTGTTTGTATTCTTCTCTCTCTCTCTCTCTCTCTCTCTCTCTCTCTCTCTCTCTCTCTCTCTGTGTGTGTGTGTGTGTGTGTGTATATGTATGTATGTTCCAGATAACTCTGGAATGCTTGGAGCAATTTCAAACCAAACTTACTACACATAACAATTACAACATGGAAATAGATATTGTGGGTGCAAGACACCCATAGGGAAGTGGGAAGCGGATGACATGTAAAAATCCGTTAATAGATCATTATTGTCATATGTATTCTTACAGACTGAGCAACCCACACCACAATGCAGTTTGCCAAATTGGTTACTTCCAGGCAAATTTGGTATGACTATCAATTCATTAGTAACGACTATCTTAGTTTATTGATTCAACACCCCTAGGGGGTGAGGGAACAAGAAACAACTGGACCACACTCCAACGGGCGGGAAATCATCTAGTTAGTTACAAAAGAAAAAGTAAAGATGTCCCCTGTGCGATGCGCATGCGCTGTGAACAGCATATGCGGGATGTGAACGTAGAATTCCACACATTCTTGATCTACATTACGAAGTGAGGTGGGATGCTCAATCCCACGCTCAACCATCTTTACCTCCCGAGGTGCCCAGTAGCAACAGGTTTTCAACATATTGTTATTCCTAAAACACATGGATTAACTGTAGAACTGACCACACAGAAAGCTGAAAATGGTTCTTTGTATAATGAATTCGAAGTTGACAATTAAATTGCGGGGCAAATTAATAACGACAGTTCCTGAGCTCTGCGTTTACTATTGATTTAGGCATCTGGCTCTTTAAACTGAGTGGTCCAAGTGCAGATGGTAGAGCGTTGGCTTCGTATTCGTGAGGACCTGCCTTTGTTGCCAGCGGGCGACTATCTTGCCTGAGGTTTTTCCATGGTTTCTCCTCAGTCACACCAACCAAATGTCGGGCTTGTAACTTAAACTTAGCTCCTGACTACCTCCTTCCTACATCCTTTTCCTACCCTGCCCCAGTCTGAGCCATAGATGACAAGAAGGCACAAATAAATTCAAACCGTAAATTAAATAATAATCTTAAATAATAAAGGCACTTTAAACAAGAACTAGTTTAAAGTCGCGGTGGCTGAGTAGTAGAGCGCTTGCTCCTTATGCGTGAGGTACTTGGTTCGATCCCAGCTCGTGCCAAGTGGGCTTTGTGGTGAACAAACAGACACCGTGTAGTGGGTTTTCCGGGTTTGTCCCGTTTGCTCCCACTTTCATAATTCCATCAATTCTCCCATCATCATCCTTTCGGACTGAGTCAAAGTTACGTAAAGGCCTTAAAGAATTCAATTCAATTCGCTGTCTCAATTATAATATTTATTTCTACTACTATCCATTTATGAAAGGGGTCAAAATAAATTAGGAAAACAAAGTATATCATTATTTAAAAAGTAATTCTATTTTATGAGTATAATTTAAAAAGGAGCTACTCCATCCAAAATCGTACTTTAGGCTTCTTTTCGGAAATTAGTTATGGAATCTCTTGAAAAAAATACATGATACGAGAAATATCTATATTATTCGTATGATTTCTTTACTTGGATTAAATTACCATTTCTTTCGTAATTAGTTCAATAACAGGGTATTGTTTTCATGTGAGTATTATTACCTCGACGTGTATTCTCAAATTAGATCGCTTATCTGATTTTGAGCGAGGAATGTATACTTGTTAGGTTTTCTCGCGTACGATCATTTGTCCGCCAAAGCTGTTTAATATTCCGAAGGTAATTATACCTTCTGACACACATTCAAGACAGCAAACATATCAGGCATGGGCAAATATCAATTAACTAATGCACATATATGAAATAAATTAACTGTATTATATATTTTTTAAGAAATCGAATGTAGAATAGTGAGTCTCAAACATCAGGATTATGAGATTCAAAGTGCCACTTTTAAAAGTTTTCTGAGTACGATCAAACGTTTCTGTTCCCAGAGGCCTCTTCATCATCCTCTCATTGCATCTGTGAAATTCGTGCTATAAAGTAGAGTTTATCTTCTTTCTAGTGCAACGTGCGTGAAAAAGCGAAAAGGGAGAGGACGTCCGATATACCTGATGCGACACAGAGGTCAGGGTATGGGGTGGATCCGGAAGCTCTTCAAGTTGAACAAGACGTTTCCGGAAATGGAGCGATTTGTCTGTGGTCCTTGGCTCGATAGAGTCGTTTTGTTTCGTTCTTGGGTTCCTCGAGGCGAGTCTAACGGGACTCGCTCATGATCAGCCACCGTGAATAGAACCCTCTTCCCTCTCGTTGGTCTAAGTCTCTCTCTCTCTCTATGACATAAGCACGAACGAAAACTTGCTGTTTTTGGTAGAAACAGGTTCATCCTCTACTCACATACATACATACACACATCTACACACACACACACACACACACACACACACACACACACATACATATATATATATATATATACATAAGAGAGAACTCCTCTTTTGTATCATATACGAAAAGAAATGTTTAAAAAATAAAAGAGGATTTTCTTCCAGGCCACTGCAGAATTTGGGGAAAACACAGTATCTTGCAACACCGTTGAAAAATGTAGATTTAACTTGTCACCAAGCAAAAGAAATATGCGTAAGGGTTTCAACCAGATGTTGTGAGAAGAACACTTACCATATCTTCCTACTTCGTATAAACAGCCGGAAATATTTTACAAAAAGGAAGAAAATATCGTTGCTCTTTACACTTAGAAAATATGTACTTCTTTTTATTATAGTCCTCGAATGTTTTTTTTAAAAAAGCATGATTAGTTCTACTAACAAATTGGTAATGAATAACGCTTCTCAGTGTCTTCGATTCGTTTAGTGATAGTCACTGTTCATATCATCAGTTTTTAAAACTTAGTCTACATCCCAGTTTTGCGTGAAGCAGACTAACGGGGTTACTACCAGAACGTCGTCTACTACACGTGAAAAGCTTCACGAAAATCGGTAAATCCAATCAGAACTGTATTCCAATAAAGATTTTGTATATGTACTATGTAAAACTGTACTGTGAAAATTATCCTAAACATTCCTGGAAAAAACTATGAGGTAATCTAGCTGCCTGGAAATTTTCAGTAGCTTGACTAGTTAAAACCAAATATCATTCCGGGATAAAAGAATAAAGGATGGGAATAAAAGGCAAATAGAAACCTCATGAAAGATTTGAACACAGGTCGTCCAATTGGAAGCTTCGTCCTAGCGTCTTACCGATTGTACACTCTACCAATCATGGGGAAATGGCAAATCAAAACAGTAGAAAGCATCAGAAATGCGTACAACCAAAGGCAAATAGTTTAAATCCAAATAGTTTGAAGAAATTCGTTAACTCAATTTCATTGTTATGTGAATCCATCTCAAATATGAATAAAAATGCATACAATTGAATTATAAAATAAGCACAAACTATTTACGTGTTTTCATAAAATTGTGTTCGGGACAGGCGTAAGCCATAGCGCCGTTACTGCCCATAATAATTCACTTTATCTATCTTATCATAAAATTGTACCCATATCATAGTGTGACAGAACAGAAAGAACGTATTGGGTTGGTGCGAATTAAATATCCGGTAAGTTACTATGCTTGATGAGTCTAATATTGTACTCAAGTAATTATGCATGATTGACAGTTTTATGCCATAGACCTAATGGTTATAGAACAAGAGTGAATACTAACATGCATGGATATTAGACTGATTCTTATTGATATACATTGTTTTCATGGAAGAGTAGTTTATGGTACTTATAGTTATGCATGTGTCCCCTCTGTTACAGTAAAGAATACAATTCACATCCAAGAAAACTCACGTAACAGAATCTATTGGAACTAACTTCGTTAGATTTTGCTTTGCACTGCATGGTTTTATTGTACACTTGGATCCTAACAACTGTCAAGAACTCAGACGCCTTGTGACCTCAATTCAAGAAAACGACCGAGAAGACTGCAGCAAATGCTATTGCAACAAGAAAATGTGCGCTCGTACTCCCTCTAACACGACAAAAACATTTATTCACGCCATAGGTTAGGAGGTTCTTCTTTATTCCCATTATCCCCTCCATTTTGCAACCTCAGATTCCGCCTTTTCTATTTTCTATCCAATATCATCTCCAAACTTGGGTTGACCGCTTCTTTTACTCCAAACCATCAGGTTCTAAAGGATTCTAATCGAGAAATTGCTCCTGCGTTGGAAGACAGTCAGATATAATACAGGATAATATATTACTGATCAGTTCGTATCTTCCTTATATCTCAAATGTATATAAAATAAAATATTTTGTCAGAGCGAAAAATGCGAGAAATTATTGCATCAAGTTGTTAATTTTCTTACGATATTTAGCATTTCTTTTGCATAATCGTTAAAAACACTCCGACCTGAGATCTTTAGGCTCGAACACACATAAAAAAAATGATAAAACGTAATATATATATAATTTGGGGGTAGCTGATTTCAGTGATGATAGTCAATTTATTTATGCAAAATGAAACGTTTTACCAGTAACGGCACCCATTCGTGGATTTTAAGGCGGTTTTTAAACATTGATATAGACGACAACGTCAAGAAAATAGGAAAACAGGACGTGCAATGAAGAGACTGTGACTAACGAGTATCAGTACAAGTGGAAATGAAAAGGAGACATGTTGCACGAAGAACATGTTCAGTTACTACTATGATCGATAAAGATTTTATGAATGTTGTTCTATACACTTCTAGTGGCATATTTTTAGAATTTACTAAAAATGACTCTGCAGACATTGTAAGATCTGAACCTGGTAACGCTTTGAAAATACTTAACAATTATTATTCCACATATGATAATGAAGAATGTATATGCAAATCAATAGTCACTTCTTATATGGGCCATAATAGCGACTAAACTCGTCTTTCACTTATCACGTCATAAACCAACTTCTTTTCAGAGCTGAAAACATTTTGCATTTGATTAGCTATGTCTGAAAACTTCGAAAGAGACAAACTAAATGATGTAAAACAATGCAATTAAGGAATATCTTATTATATTTCTCTTTTAAATCCACAGAAATTGTAAAGTCTGGTCTGCTGTTCATAATCTCATCACCACCGAAGTTTTGATCATTAGACAAGTTCATGCAACAATTTTACTGCGCCATCTGTGATGCTAATCTCGCACTTAGGATCTCTATCTGACGCTTTTATGACAGTTTTGAGGGAACGACCTCCGCGAATGACTTAGAAAGTACTTCAGAATGACAAATAAAAACAGCAGCGAAGTGCCCTTCTTTGAATAGCAGGTTTTAAAACCAAATGCCCACCAGTTGTATTTATTTTTGTCTCTTTTTTTCTTATTCGGGATTCACTCTAAAAGTTTAGAGAACTACAATATTGAGAGGCCAACATAATATTTACATTTAAAAACATTAAAAACGTTTGCTTATGTTACTCTTCAATTATATTTCTTTGTTTCACGTCTATTGTTTATTTTAACTTACATTTTCTTGATTTCACAGTTAAATTTAATTAGTTTTTGTGGTAACTGTCACACGCACCCTTAGCCTATTTTCAGATTGTAAAATTAACATATTCTGTTTAAAAACTGAAATAGGCATGAAACAAAAAAAAAGTGAGAAATAACATAGTTTTCCAAAAGGAAGAGAAATTGAAAATGTGAATATCAATCATTTAAAGGATTTGTTAAGTGATCTTTGAGATATTACATTGTCAGTTACAACCCTCATTCTTAATAAAAATTGTATTTAAAGAAAATAATCTTATTTTGTAACATTTAAACATGAATCTAATAAAATGACGCATTATACGTTAGATTTTTAATCATTACGTAGAAAAGATATTAATATTATCTAAATACATAAGTAAAATATTCACATCAGTAAAATATATATCATTTGTGGCTAAGTTACACTATTCTTAGAAAAAGTCAAAATAATTTTGATGCTTTTAATTTTCTGTATGCAACTGTGCAGTACTTTGACGCATTGTTGAACTCCTGATATAGAATGAGCTATGGTAGTAAATCTAATAAGGATGTCTCAGCAATCACATAAACAGAATACGCATACGCATATGTCAAATAGCTTTCAGATTTGCAGCGGATTGAAACGAAGTGATACCTTGTCACCACAACTGTTTAACTTTGCAATAGATTATACGATTCTAAAAATGAAAGAAGACAAAACAGGAATAATATTGAATGACGTGAACCAATTGTTCGTACAATCGGATTTTATATATATTTAATAGAGGACGATCTTGTAGATGCAATAGAGAATAACAACGTTGTCTTGGTAAAAGTTTGAGATGAGATACGTCTGCAAATGAACGTAGAGAAAACAAAATGCATTATAACAAGCAGATAAGAAGAAAATTAAGAATGAAATCATAGAGGACTAATCAAATTTAAATAGTTGGGGGTATAAGTAGCAAACAGTAACGAGGTTACGTAAGAAACAAATTTTGCTTAGCATTGCGCAACACATGTTTCTACTCAGTCCAGAAACTCCTAAATTCGCGAATAATATATATAAAAAAAGTTGCAATTGAAAATATAGATGATAGTTACTTTTCCGGTAATATTTTATGGCTTTAAAAGTTTGGAGTACGACCCTGACAGTTGAACACAAATTATGTGTGTTTGGAAATAAGGTTTTGAGGAAGACAGACGACCGGAACAATATAAGATGACATGAAAATGGAAAATAATGGAGAACTCCACAGACTGTATGATTCACTCAATATTATAAGGATAATGAAAACGCGACGGATAAGATGGCTATAATCGTGGTTGGAATCGTGCTTGGTAACCCTGAGGTAAAGAGGCCATTGGAAAGACTGAGATGTTGTTTGAATGACAATATTAGAAGAGATATTTGAGAGATGTGAAAACTGTGAAAGCTTCCAATGGCGAACGTTTGTTATTGAGGCGATGAACTTGCCATTTCCGTAACCCATAGAATTAGTTAGTTACTTGTGGTAGCAAATCACCTAACACTTACGAAATTTTTCATTTCCGATGCTAAGAATAAGTGACAAGACACTAAAATCAGAAATGTGTGAGTACGGTAGTAGATAAATTTTCCTTGCCAAATCTTCCGAGCTAGCGATATGTTGCAGGAGAGATGTGAAGTGCATTATGGAGAACAATATCTACTTTTACTTCCATGAATAAATGTTATTGTTGTTTTTAAATTTATCGCCACTAACATGAAATAAATTATAGACGTTTTTCTAGTCAAAAGATTGAAGAATTTTCTAGCCAAACCCTTCTCAGTTGGGTTTGAATAGTTTAATATTTTCCTTGTGACAATAATACTCGTATTGTGCACTGCACACGTCTTTGTTGAAATTCTGTAAGTCTATGAATTGAAAAGAGAATCTGCACACAGATTTAGAAATCGTATATGCTGTTCTTAGGATGAATTCTAACTCTTCTAGTAAAACTAACTGTTTTTGGAACGATTCTTGTATACGTTATGCGCTCAATAAATTGTAATAAAATCTGCTTCACTTATTTATCCACGAGAAAATTGTCTGATATAATACTCTTCATTTAGCTAATGCAATTGCCTATCAGCAAGAAAACTCGGGCTCCCACCAGTATTTTTGCTTCCATCCTATACTAAAAAAGGATGTTATTGGTACATCCTGATATGCATGAGAAAGTGTACATAAAGTGTTCCAATAGTAATCGGAATTTAAAAGCACACGGTCAAAATTAAATCGTATTTGGTGTGAAAGGATGCTTTTGAAATAAAAATATCTGGAAAATGTTTAGTAACTAAATGATCACCACTTAATGAAATCTAAAATTGAATGATAGTAGCAAAAACAGCGTAAGTCCAAAGTTTCGCATTCAGAGATGACAAAAAGTTTGTTTTTAAAACTTTGAGCGACATATTGTGGTATTGTGATGTAAGGTGACCCACTAATATTGATACATCTAATACTAATATTGATATTAATATATATTATAGTGATATTAATACTAATATTGATGTTAACCCACCATGATGTTGTAAGGAAAAGAGTAATTAAAAACTGTAAATTTTTCCCATAAAGATATCGAATTACTTAAGCTTTTTCCTAAACATATCTCGTTTATCTTTAAAAAAAATAATGTAGAATGTACAAAGTTTGTATAGTTTTCATAACACTAACCATTAATTTAGATTTGTGATGGAAACTAAAGGTATTTTGTTTGCTAAAAGGAGCTATTTTCCAATATTACTATATTTCTAGATGTAAAATAATCATATCATAATGTAAATATAGTTAGTTCGTGGAAAAGTCGGGTATCTGGAGATTTAATTATCTGCCTTTTTTGTAACAAATCATTGACAAGGAAAAACAAATCCTTTGTCTGAAACGGTTTTAGATATAAAAGTTAAATATGTAAATATTTTAGATTATCTTATCGTAAATCAAACTTCAAGGGCAATATCTCCGTTTTCGAGAAAGCAAGAACATTTTGACCTACTAAGTTTATCTATCAACCATTATCTATCATACATACTTTAAACATAGTTTGTGATTTTTAAAAAATCTTTAAAATTAGATTCACTGGTTTAGAGATGTTATAATAACAATCCGAAACCTGTCTATACTAGATTTTACTGCGAAAAACTGGACACCCCAAGCATTATTTGTTAGAACTGGCGTTTCCTAGTAAGAACGAGCAATAACGTGACCGGTAGTGGTTAGTAATATGCAAATGTATTGAACAATATTAAGTTTTCAATAAGATTTTCAGTAAAGACTAGTTTTAATATCATTACTATTAGTTAGAATATGCTTTAAACCTATATGTTTTTAGTTTTATACAGAACTATCCATATTGAAAGAAGGCACAATATGAAAAACATATTTAATTAAATTATTTTATGATACCTCGTTATGATATTACTTCATTTAAACGTATTCAAAATATACATTTAAACAAGGAAGCATTCTACTCCATTTGCTTTTATGCGGATGTATATTATAAAATTAAATTAAAATTACTTTCATTTATTGTGTTTTCATTACAGAAACTTATAAATTACAATCATTGTTTTGTGCTCTGAGATGATTATGCGGTAGTTTTATTATAGTGATAATCTAAAATTGTATACAATATGGATTAGAATAAAATGAAACAAAATACTTTATTTATGGGTGAGGGGAAATATTTTTATTATTGTGTGTACTTTATTCTGATGCAAATATGCATTATAAAACGAAAGTAATATTTCCTTGAAAACGGAACTGCCATTAATGATCACAGTTATTTTATTAATTAAACTCTTTTTTGAATATGTGTTGTGTATTTTATGTTTAATTAGCATAACAATTGTTGTTTTCTTTATCATTGAGGGAGTTTCGAAACAATAAAGTTTTAAATGTATGTTGCTGTGCCATAACTTTTACGTAAACATACTTTACGTAACTGAAGAGGGAAAGGAAAGGGAACCTTTGTATGGGCATAATTATTTGTATTCGCAAGAACTACTATATTGACATTTTAAATGTCAGTGTGTAGTTTTATTTTTGTACAAATACATATGCATTGCACAGTACTTCAAACAATGACATCGTACAAGATATTTTCTGAACCAACGGTAAACTCCATGACAGATACCTTTCTTTCTGAATATGCGTTCGAAATACGAGTTCTGAGAAAAAAAAAATCATTGAAAATATCAAATTCAGATTTTGAACACATTTTCGCAGTACACCTTAAGTTGTCCTACATGTCGCTTACATGAGTATTTTGAACTACAGAAATAGCATTACGAAATGATCCTTTTGCCCTAGCAGCGTCTGGAATTGATATAGTTATATTTTGTCCAACTGCAGGTGCCGGACGAATCTTGCTGGAAATTCTTTCCATTAGCTTTTCCTGATGGCGTAGATTTCTACTCGCAAGAGTTCTATGAGATGCTATATCCTTTCTCGCACCACAGTTTATGTCACAACAGTTTCCTCTATGTTAGTTGTGTTTCTGTGATGAACAAAATTTCCAAGTTGACTGCCATTACCTCCAGTAAAAGCGTTACCGTTATTGTTTAGGTCAGTGTCATTACATCTTGATTAGCTGGGACTTTCACGAGATCTTCCATTTCCAAATTTAAAGAAAAAAGAATTAAGGGCAAAGAAGATGTTGAGATAATTCCTGGGTTTTATTCCAAACGTTGTTTGTGTGGGCTTTGGTTTGTGACTGGATATCATGTTGGATTCTTTCTTAATTAAACGTAAAGTAAACCATTTGTCTATTTTGCGATATTGACACGTTTCATCCAGGCAGTTAGCATATTTTAAACATCTCGGTTTACACTTTCAACAGAGACCTGCAACTGACTATGTCAAGACCTTCGGTTCCCGCCACGTTCCCTTAAGTCCGGTCATCATAGTGTTGACTAACTCCTTATTATTGTTAGTATGTAGATTTCGTGGCGCAACAAATCTTAAATATATATGCAACAAGTGATAAGAAAACCTTTTCAACACGCTAGAACTAAAAAGCAAGTAGTAGAACAAGCTTGTTAAGATGATCTTACCACCATTATATATTTATTTTCTTTCATTCCGTTCCGACGCCTATCAAATCAACTTGGCAATAAATGTTTATCTCGTGTAAAGTTGCGTTATAAACTAAACCTTGAATTTACTTGTATAAATACTTCTTTCAAAATAATAATGATATCAGCAATTTTAGCAGATACTTCACTAACTTTAGCAGATGTATTTCACAGAACTGTGTACTAAAGTAAACTGAATAATTATTGCACAAAATGTAACGTACAAGAACACAACATCAAACAAGTGAACGCAAACTCCAAACTCAGAGGGAAAGTACAATAAAGACGAGCTGTTGGTAAATCTAAATAAAGTGTTACACTTATGTTCAGATTAGTTCTGACTAAGAACAATACGGTTAGAACTAGTTCTAACTAAAATCGTAGTAAGTGTTAAGTATGCTTCTTCACATTTGCGTTTTGTTGACCTGTCCCTAGTATTACCACTCTTACTGGCAAACATTAATTTTGACTAAAATTGTGTTAGAGGCTTACAGTTGTAGCTAGTAAGACTAATAGAAACGAAACTCGCATTGTTACTGTAGCAAGGATATTATTACCATTTTTCTTAGTTTGAAAGTAGTAATATTAGGGAGAAAAATATTATCTTTCTAAACATAATTATTCCAAATAATTAACTTTCTTTCCCCTTTTGTTTAACTACAAATTATTGTGATCCGAAAATGTAAAAATCCCGGCTTTCGATCCGATGCATAGAAAATGAAGCGTTTTTACCACACGGTTATAAACTATTTGCTTTTTTACTTTAGAAACATTCAGGAATTATTTCTTTTAAATTCTATTCTAGCCTTTATATACATTTATTTTATGATCATTGTCTTTGAAAACAAAAAGTATTTTTCTTCGGAATAGGAACAGACCACTGTATAGAAAGATGTTTGTTTTTTCAGAATATTTAGCCCCACTTATCTATGGGCAACCCCCTTTATCCAGTGTTAGCGGATTTTTGCATGGTACATTTAAGAGTAGCGTTCTCGGGGGAAAATATAACAGGTATTGTTGTTGGTGTTAGCTACGTAGGCGATTATTTTTAATAAGGAAAAGCAAAGAGACAGTAGGCGATTTTTATAAAAAATTAAAGCATAAGAAAAAGAATATTTCACAAAAGAACAAGAGATTTTGTAAACAGGCGTCCTCTTCCATATTTAGATATCGTGTTAGGAAATAAACATGGAAGATTTGATATAAGGGCATCAGTGATGAGTGCATAAATACAATTCCGGAAACCCACCGCAGATGCAGTGAAACGTGTGGAAAAAGTATGTTCTTGCGAAGTTGAAATTACATAACTGTAAAAAACATTAAGAAGGGAGATAAGACAGATAATTAAAATGGGTGGAAAGAATGGATACACAAAGAGGGAAATGTCCATATTGTGGAGAAACGTTAGATATAATACTAAATTCAAAATAAATCTGGAACTGAGTGTAGAGCAGGGATACCAAGCTTTAGGGGTAAATCCAGAAAAAATAACAATAAACAAAAACGGTACAAGGACTATGTAAAAGTTCGCGGTACAAGGAATATTGAAGCCTAACATGAAACTCTAACATTTTCAGCGAACACAAAAACGTATTAGAAGCTGAAGAGACGGATGATATATATGAATTTAAATTCTTATGTGAGACATTTTGTGATGGCCAGACCAAAAGAAATATCAAAACAATCGTAAAGGAACATCATAGATACATAGTAAACCAAACGGACAACTCAGAATTGTCACAACATGGAGTAGAGAAAAAAAACCAATCATGGTATACAAAAGAAAATCTGTCAGAACAGAAAGAACGAGATATCTGGGAAGCAGCTTATATCAATAAAAAAGATGACAATTTTTTTTAAAAAAAATGGAAACTCAAGGAAACAATTGGGGAGGTTGTTAAGAAAGGAACGGGGTGTAGGGGTAAGTCATAACCAGTAACTGGTTAAACCATAATATTGTATGTATGCATATGATTAGGTAATTGCTTAATTCCTTGATTTTTTTAAAGAAAATAATTGATATTATATTTATTAAGTACTTTTGGAAACAAAATCAATTTTTTTCGTTTCATGCACTACTCTTTCCCATATTATTTAAATATATTAAAAAAAGATGATATGAACACGTTGTCTTAAATGTAATATTATAATCCTTCTTTTCTATTGTAATAAAACGATGTGTTTAAGGGAGGTACAATGTTGAGTGCCAGATGAATTTCAAAGAAGTGCCATTAACAAAGGCACGAACGACCTAATGTTCTCAAGTAAGAGAAAAGAAGAGTTCCAAAAGAACTGGTAAATCTTTGAAAAGCGACAACAAAAGAGGAAAATAATTATTGACAGTAACACAAGTGATTAGGCTGGGAAAGATAATGAGACCCAGAACAACAGGAGAAAAAGAAGGAAGAAGTCAAATACAGAGGAAATCATTATCAATTTTGTTTTCTGAGCTTTTCAGATCCCTAGTTTAGGAGGATTACATGACAGAATGGTATCACAAAGCCTGTGCCACCAATCCGGGTATTCTATTTTTAACAGAAAAAAGGTTTCACGTTTTTATTTTCTCGATGCCAAAAGATAATACATTTTCTGTATCTACGTAATGAATTTTGTACCCAAATTATGCATATTTTTTCTCTTGATTTGTTTTTGGTTTCACGGACGGTCTTTTGAAATTTCAATACAAAATCCATTTAATTGATCTGTGAATAAGAACATTTTACGTTTCAACTAATTCAGGACTGATATTATTGTTTTAATTTTGATGGGAAACTTTTAAATTATATACAGTTGATTGCATATGCATATGTAAGTTCTTTAAAAGATAAGTATTAGAAATATTTTGGCATTTTACAGAATACACCTAGCTTTTTGTTCTCTAAATGTTAACACACATTTAATGATATCCTCTCTCGGAAGCTTACATTGACATCTTCCAATAGTGATTTCATACATGGAAACGTAAAGTTGAAACATTTTTATATAATGTAACAGCAACATTAATTTCATGAGTTGCAAGATTTAGGTTCTATAATACTGAACGGAAATCTCAAACGATCCAAAAGTTTAGTGTAAATTTGAATTATATGTAAATCTTACGTTGATAAAGTCTGAATTGCAATTAAAGTTTAATTCAATATAACATGCCGAATTAGAAAGCTCTCATATTATTTATTTACATATTGATAGTTTTTATCCAAAATCAGCATATGGAATCCAGAATTAATAACTCACTTAGCAAAGAATCACATTTTACGTTTACTGCATACGAACTAGTATTTTAAAGATATGAATGATGTAAGGTGGTGATAAATTGATGGTTTACACATACTATTTTTTTCTTTTGTACATTGGTACTTGGAAAAAAACAAGCAAAAAAAAAAAGAACAACAGATTTCATGTTCATTAGAAAGTTGAAAATTTGAAGTTTTGTCACATTGTTCTGGGTTTCACATCCAACTATACTCAAGATAAGAGTTTAACTCAAGAAAATCATTCCTTGGCCACAAGTTAGCGTTGTGTTTCTTGCTAGATTATGTATTTATCAAGATGCCACATTGTACACAGGCGTAGTAAGCCTATGACTAACAGGTGGGTCCCCACATGGATTTTTGACAGTAATTATAACGAAGAGGTATCAATGACAGCAACGCTCTATATGTAACAGACTTTTAAAAAAAATTAAAAAAAGTTTTTAAAAACATATTTTTCTTAAACAATTCCTAGTAAAAAGTAAAATAGAAATGCTTATGCATGACTAAAACGAAAAGCATGGGGCGCTCTCTCATATACAGCCAGTTTATAAATTCTTCAATGTGTGTGATTTATGCTTTTCTTTCAAGTCATGCATAAACAAAATTCTTTTTTATACTTTTTAGTACGAATTATTTAAGAAAAGTTTGTCTTTAATAGTTATTTTATAAATTTTTTACCCAAATTCTAAAGTGTTCTTCAACCAGTCAAATGCCTAATCGTTGCAGGCTAGTATTTATGTAAGATTTAATTTTTGTAAGTCACGTGGTAGGTTTACTAATTTAAAGCATTAAGTCCCATTGGACCCTGACCTTTATTGAGTGCAAACATATTTGTCAAACTTTAGTTTCAGTTGAAATTTTGCATTGTAGATGGCAGCATTAGCATTAGGATGTTCTCCCAGCTATCATAGTGAAGCTAGAAATAAATAGATAAAAATATTACTATGCTAATATGTAAAATAAAATGTTTGCTCTTACTTTTTTCCAACCTTGCTCATTTTGCATAGGGGTTTTTGCATTTGTGGACTCCAATATTTCATTTCTCAGAGGTATAATTATTATTTTGTTTGTCAATTTGAATAAATTGCAACGTTCTGCGTAAAGTTATAAGTTGTGTTGTCTGCTGACGTCTTTGATAATGGCACGTGGTGGACTGTCAGACAGTGCTATACGCCAGTGTTTGTTGGAAGACGAGGAAGGTTTTTCTGGTGAATCGACAGAAGACAGTAAATTTGACTGTGAAGTACTATCGGACTTATCTTCAATTGAAAACGAGGTTCTTGACGCAAGCAGTGATGATGAAATGACAGCTGGTATTGCTTTCCGGTCGAGAAGTGGTTTAGAAATTTGGAATTCAGAACCTTTTGCTGCTTCTCAAGGACGTGCTAGTGTAGCAAATATAATTAGAGAGAAAAGCGGTTCTACAATGTATGCGAACAGGGAAGTCGATGATGAATAGTCCGCGTTTTTGTTATTTTTTCGAAAGAATATTCTGGAAACAATTTGTAAGTAGACAAACAAAGAAGGCAGTATAATATTTCACAATGAATGGAGACCAGTAAGTGGTTTTGAACTTTAGAAATATATGGGTGTGTTGATACTGATTAGAGTATATAAATCAAAGCATGAAGAAACTTGCCAGTTGTGGAGTAAACAAAATGGTCGTCCAATATTCAGTGCCAAATCAGTGCTACCGTACGTTTTGATGACGCAGAAATCCATCGTCATAGAAGACATGAGGACAAACTATCTCCAATTCGTGAAGTTTTTGAAGATTGGGTAAAAACTCTGCAGGACGCTTTTATCCCTAGTGATAATATGACTGTAGATGAGCAGCTTGTAACATTTCGTGGACTTTGTCCTTTCCGACAAAAGATACCCAGTAAGCAAAGTAATATGGAATAAAGTTCTGGATTATTTGCGATAGTGCAACTAGTTATATGTGGAAAATGCAAATATATAGTTTAAAAATCCAGAACAAAGTTAATCAAGGTGAGCGAGTAGTTCTTCAATTGACAGAACGCATTGCGGACAGTGGAAGAAATATTACTTGTGACAACTTCTTTACGAGTCTTTCCCTTGCCCGCAAACTGAAACAACGAAGTCTGACCTACGAAGGAACTATTCGTAAGAATAAGCCCGAACTCCCCTCAGTCATTACTTAAGCAGATAACAGCAGAGAAGTAAACAGTAGTGTGTTTGGGTTCCTGCAAGATGCATTGATTGTGTCATACTACCCAAATAAGTACAAAACTGTAACTCTTCTAAGTACAATGCACAACCAACCTGAAGTGGATACCTCTTCAGCAGAGAAGAAAACAGACGTAATCCTATATTACAACAAAACAAAATCAGGCGTTGACACTGTGGGCCAAGTGACCCGCTATTACAGCACAAAACAAATGACGAGAAGGTGGCCTATCGTAGTATTTTACAACATGATCGATGTAAGTGCACTCAACGCTTATGTTGTATGGTTGTCAATACAAAAGAAAAACGAAACTGAAATGCCGTAACTTCTTGATTTCGCTTGGCAAACAATTGACCAACATTGTAGAAGAAGAAGCCGTAGAGAGCAGAAGCCATCAAGAAGAAGCCACGCAGCACACTGAAGAGGAACCACCAAAGAAGAAAGCTCGATATGCAATTTGTCCACCAAAGAGGAATCGCAAGACAAGGACCTTCTGCAGCAAGTGCAAGAGATTGTATGTTCTGAGCACAGCAGAGTAGTTTGTGAAAACTGTTTGGGAAACTAACATGTAACTTGTAATCTCGTGAAAAAACCAACTGTAACTAATTTAATTTTCTATTTTGTTGCATAAGAATGTGTCTATTGACTGAAACTTACTATAACTTGAATATTTGTTACTCCATAGAAAAATATTTTATTTTTTTCTAGAAAACAAGAACAAGAAAAAAGCAAAACTCTAA
>JAGDQP010017100.1:0-39266 GCA_022664845.1 Lepisma saccharinum
CTGGCCTAGGTAAACATACTCATCAACTATGCCTATTGTCTCTCCGCTAACCTTTATTTCCCTTTTTGTAGCATGTTGATTGTATATCACCTTTGTTTTACTTAAATTCATTTTAAGGCCTATTTTCGAACTCTCATTATTCAGTTCTTCCATTCTACTTTGTAGTTCTTCCGCATTTGAAGCAAACAGGACTATATCATCAGCGAACCGTAGGTGATGAAGATATTCGCCATTAATTTAAATTCCAACTTCATCCCAATTTAAATTTTGGAACACTCTCTCGAGGACCGCAGAAAACAGTTTTGGAGAAATTGAATCTCCTTGCCTTCCCCCCTTTCCAACTTTAAATTTTTCACTTTCTTGATGTAGTCTGATTACAGAAGTGGCAGTCGAGGGCTAATTTTACCTTTAATTTCTTTTCAATATGTTTCTAATTTTACCTGATTTTATAATGAGACTTCGACCACTCTAATATATATATATATATATATAACAGCACACTGTATTCTTGGTGCAGTCGTCAGGGACATCTATCGTCGGTTTGTGGGATCAAAAGTTTAATAAGGTGAATCATATGGATCGAACATCGATCACTTCGACTGATCAACGTAACTTAGAGATCCAAGATGAAACAAGGATGAAAGTTTCACAGTTACTATCTATATTTTGACGATTCTATAGGGAGTTTGGAGGAAAACATCAGTTAATAACAATGGATAAAAAGGAATTAAAACCACACACTATAGATTTTCGGAACAATAATATAGAATTCAAGTCTATAGTGAATACTGGAACGATTCACAATTTCATGCCGATGGAATAATTGGCATAGCTACAAGCTTTAAGTTAATTGAAACCTAAAAACGATTCCATCACATTGATAAAAACAAGTCAACTTTAGATATACTGTAGTAGGAACTAGGGATGGACACGAGTCGAGTTTCTAGTCGAGTCACTGTTTTTCGGGGTGAGTTTCGAGTCGAGTCGAGTTTGATATTTGGCTCGCCCCTGCGACTCGTTTTAGCTCGTTTTTAGTACAGGTAAAATAAGCGAAAAATATACTAAAAATGGAAAAAATCCTGCATTCATGAAACTTTGGTAATAGGTTACCTTAGACATGAGATTCACAAAACTGAATAATGCATAATAATTCTAGGGGGGGGAAGGGTGATTTTGGAGGGGAGGGGAAAAGTACTGGAAAACATTGTTGCGTGAAATAGTCGTGTGAGGTGTCGATTTATAGGTTTTTGGTACGCTGAATCGAATGAAAACATCATCAGGTCAAGAAAACCAACAGCAATAGAAATTTAAGGCAAGGGGGAATTAAGGTAGGGGGGTGATTATTTTGCATGTTAGGTGGGTTTCTTTAGAAATATGTCTAATGCAGAAACTCTTATGTAAGAAATTCCTACCTACGTAAAGCGAGGCAGACCTGTTCAACGGGTTATTGCACAGCAGGCTTGGTTTATACAGGGTGTTAGATTAATGAGTGCAAAATATTAAATTTGAATTCATTGTCGGTTCGTCAGTCCCACTGAAGAATCCCTTGCGCACGCATTGCAGAGTATTAAACATCTGAATAGAACAGGCACTTCTTTGATTGTGAGGTTTCAAGCCGCACTCTGTACGTTAGATAGTTTTTGAAATATGATATTGTGTTCTGCCCGAATGCAGGTCTTTGACTCGAAGGTTCCTGGGCAAGGTGAACCCATGGTGATTAGCCATTGCCTTCCATGGGATGATGAAGATGTCCAAAGGACGGGACCTACAGTATAACGAGGGATCCGAACCTCTTGTGTCACCACCGGGAATCGAACCCTGGGCCCCTTGATTACAATTCGACGAGCCGAGCTTAACCATTCATCCACCGAGGGCACTTTTTAAAAATAGGTCTCTGAAATTCATTTTCCCACACTTTCGGTACCTTTTTTTTCTCCAAAACTAGTGCCATTTGATCAATATTCAAGATAACTTTTACTTGTTTTGTACGCGTTAATCTAACACACTATACATATGTATATACAGGCGCGGATCCAAGTGGGAGGGGGGCTATGGGGGTAAAGCTCCCCCTTGAGTCGAGGTATACACTGGATGAAATGACCTTTACTCATGCTTTACTATATAAAATGGCTCGTAGGTGTGTTTTACACTGTATAAAGACAAAATGAAGTAAAAAAAAAAAAAACGTAAACATGACGCAATTTTAATGCATGGCTAAACTTCACTGGGAAAGACTATTTTCTTTACAATCGGCCAAAGTCAAATAAACGGACAAGAAAATATTCAGATAATGAAGAGAGAGAGAGAGAAAGTTGGTTTTCAAAAATATTGCTTGCTCATATTTCGGCAAGCTGGCAGTAAGTACTAGAATATTCAGCAAGTGAATACAAGGATGAGGTGTCAACAGTGCTTCGAGATACATACAGTAAGACGTAGTGATTTTATTGTACCATTTGAAATTGTAGTTAGATTTTGTTTCACACTTGAACTAAGTAACAAATCACAGATGCCAACTTTCGATATATCAGCTGCAATTCTTGAGGCATTCCATCTCAACTCAGGTACTTGGTGTAAATTGACCACCTCTGAATATTTTTGAAATAAAAAAAAAGAAAACACAGTAGTTACTCCGACTAGAGATATGATTGCTCGTGAAGAAAAATTCGTGGAAAAAATTCTCACTGACTTCCGAAATTTGCTGCCGTGGGCCATTAAAAATAAAACACAAGTCATTGTTTCAAATGATTGTTGTTAAAATCTTTAATAGCTTAAAACTTGCATATTTTTTCTCTTTTACTCTTAAAGCACTTAAATCGCTATTATTCAACGTATATGGAAAACCTAGTGTTGTTCAGAAAGACTGGAGAAAAACATACATCGAGGATTCTGAGCTATTGGTTCTGCCCGAGGATTCTGGATTCTGGGCAAAATCGGACAAGGGCGCCGCCAGAAAACGAGAACGAGGTGCTCTAGAAATGAATACTGACGAATTCGAATGAAACTTTCACAGGTTTATCGCGAGGTCTACTGTTCGAAGAACCTTTATACTAGTAATACTTTCTTCTGCTTAGCTGATTTTGACTTCTAACTCTGAGAGCAGTGATATAACATATTGACATAAATATTTCAATTTCTTTCTGGCCACCTTCCTAAGACTCGAAATCGATGAACTAATTGACCGAGCGTAGTGAGGTCTCCTAGTTGACTCAATTGGCATTTGTGTCGTCTGTCTCACAATATAATTGCCGAACGCGTGAACCAATTTGAAACTTTCATATACTGTTTATTTGCTCAAAGGACAGGTCAAGTTCGTTGGGGAAGAAAATCGGACAAGTGGGGGGGGAGGCGTTAAAACGCCCCCTAAAAATGCAAACAAACATAAAAATGAAGAAAACTATTATTAAATGGACTGTTTTCTGTTATAAGAGCTTTATAAATTTACAAACATACTTCAGGGATTGCGGGCTATTGGTTGGGGGAGGGGGACAAAATCGGACAAGGATTTAGCCAGAAATGAAAAAGAGGGTGCTCTAGAATCGGGAGGTCCACTGTTGGAAGAATCTTTACAATAGTGATATTACAAGTTGATTGAAAACATCCCTCACTTGTTTAAGCGTAACGATTTTCTGACAAATCCGTTTTAATAGGAGTTGATAGGAGAACTGTTACTGTTTTCCAACCACTCCTGGTTCGGCCAAGAAGTCTTTGTGCATTTTGTCTTACCTGTTGCCATATACTTTAAGAGTGGTATTAAGTGACATAATACAATTTTTAAATCTTTAGATTCTATCAGTTCTGTCAGTTCTCATTCCCTTAACAAATTAATTTTTCTTCAAAGGTTAGTGCTGTCTTTTCTTGCAAAATTAAATAATTCTTCCCTTGTGAGTGTTACTGTTTTTCTTTCTCATCCTGAAAGTAAATAAATGAAAAACATACTTGATGAGAGGAGATCTTGTCGCCGATGAACCAAATTGAGGAAGAGAGAGTTTGTCGTGTTCGACCCCGTCAAAGTGTCCCTTCTCAGGAATGCGATACAGTTTGTCGTAGAGACACTTTGTCGCCGATGAACCAAATGAGAAGAGAGACAGTTTGTCGTGTTTGACACCGTCAAAGTGTCCCTTCTCAGGAATGCGATACAGTTTGTCGTAGACACTTTCTCGCCGATGAACCAAATGAGAAGAGAGACAGTTTGTCGTGTTTGACACCGTCAAAGTGTCCCTCCTCAGGAATGCGATACAGTTTGTCGTAGACACTTTCTCGCCGATGAACCGAATGAGAAGAAAGACACTTTGTCGGTGGGACACCTTGTCGGCAACGAACCAAATGAAGAGAGACAGTTTGTCGGAGAGACACTTTGTCGCGGTCCCGGCTGGTCACATAGCTAGACGAACAGATGGAAAAGGTGGACGACAAATGTACTACATTGGATTCCTAGAGGAAAGAAACGACCGAGACGACGCCCAAATGTAAGATGGGTTGATGAAATCAAGCGCTTTTGAGGAGCTACATGGATGAGGATAGCAGCAGACCGAGATATTTGGAAAGAAGAGGGTGAGGCCTTCATCCAGCAGTGGATAGGAAACGGCTGAATATGATGATGATGATGACTTACTTTTGGCTGCAGGAGAGCTCTTCTTGAAACTTTTTACAGTGTGTGTCAACATCCTTTTTTGTTTAATATCAACAGCTGCTGCAGAAATGTCCCAGAAATCATTGATAAAATGCAACACAAGATTCAAAAACACTGTCACCAAAACAAAACAAACTTCACTATACGCATTGCACACAAGATTTCTCACTCACAACTAGTAATGAACGAAACTAACACTATGGTGTCTGAAATTTAGTCACTATCACGATGCCTCTTCATCCTATTATTAATAATATACTACTAAAGGTATACTTCCTATTTGTAGGATCAACGACAATGTTTGTTTATCCTGACGCCACTCAGCTATAGTGTATCGAGAATAGATACAGCGCAAAATATTCACAGTTATTGTCGGAAATGGGCAACAAAGGGGGTTTATGAAAATATGCCTTATTTTCCATTTGCAAGTAATCCTGCCCTAAACTGCCTTTGGCAATGGGTGAAGAACTGTTTTATGACACCGTTTTAGGTTGTGCGAGTGTTTGTTAAACAGATTCGTTTGTTCATACAATTTTCTTCCTTTCCATTCATTATTTTGAAATCTAGAAAAAGATCAAGTTCTTTACATCAGCAGCCCACAACCCTCGTGATCATAAAGTAGATCGAAGTTGTGAGCAATCAGGTTTTATCCTCTCTCTCTCTCTCTCTCTCTCTCTCTCTCTTACCACTCAATCTCCTATTCCCGGTTCAGAGGGGGAAATTGGCAGTATATAGCAGTCGCGACTGACAACGTGTTGTATTAACCTCTTCCAAGGAGAGGCCGGGGAGGGCAAAGGAACCCAAGTGAAAGTCGAAGGAACCTTCAAATTGTACTTTGCTTTCAGTGAGTTTATATTAACAATAAAAGTGAAGGAAGTTAAGAGATTTTACAGAGGGCTGTTTGTTTTGTAACGGGGTTAGAGATGTTAGCTTGGCCATGAGTTTTGTGTGTCAAAATAACTAATTTTAAAATACCGGTACCACCCTAAGCCTAAGGCCGCTTTCACATACGCGCGAGAGCGGGGCGGACAACACCCGCGTGGTTTAGAAATACGTTGCAAGCAATTGGGCTTTCCACATCAGCGCGAGCGCGAGGAGAGAGCAGGTTTCTCTCGCTGCGGACGAAAAAACACCCGCGTTTCCCAGCTAGAAATGCGGCGAGACTTTCGCGTGAGCTGCCCGCTCAAAGCCAAGCAAGACACTGAAGGAAATGAGCCGTTTCACATCAGCGCGAGCGCGAGACGTATGTGAAAGCGGCCTAACGCTACAAGTAGTAGCAAATTTGGTCATTTTTATTGGGTAACATTACGCTTCCAAGACAAAGGGCCGGCGGGAGGGGAAACACCTGGGAATTTCCGTTTTCCCGGCCGGGCTAATCCACCTCTAGTTTCAAATTTTCTGGAGTCTTCAAAAGTACCTTCGGAGCCGTACAACCGTTTCACGGAGAGGAGAGGTTTTTCAGAAAGAAACCCTGACCAAACACAAAGCTAGCTGACATGACAATGCTTCTGAGAGCTTTTTGCATTCAGTTAATACAGTATTTAAATTTTAGTCTGACCGATTCTGTAAAGTAATTTTTGTTTATCCACCATCAATTCTGTTGTCGACTGCAACTTTATCAAAAAAGCGTTTGACAGACCTCTTTCGTTTGTTTTTAATTTTACAAGGATGTTCCACGATTGTGCTAACTTTTGCATCAGTCAGAAAGTCAGAATAGTCTCCTCGTAAAGCTATCAAATTATCAGATGCGTGGCTCAAATACTGTCACGTTTAATCAAGACTAGCTGTTTCTTTTTGCAAAGCTTTTGAATCTTTGCAAATGTTCTCAAGCACTTTGCTTTCAAGGAAGAGCAAAAGGATGAATCCGAAATTTTCCAAATGATCTCCGATCTTGGCGCTAAGTAGAATGATTTTTGTTAGTAAGCGGAGCACACTGAACAAAATGATAGGAGGAATTACCATCGGAATAGGAAATGATCCGGCTTTGATTAGTCATCATCTTGGAATACAGGGACTTTGAACGTGTAGGATTAGATTGGTTTCACATTTCGTTCTCTCTGCTAACATTTTGGTTAGTACCGCATTTTGATCAGTTATTTTCACTGAACTTGAAGCTTGTTTTATTTTGTATCACTGATACAGTATCAGTCATTAGGAGATTAATTAATTATTTCTAGGCGGTTGGGACCCCCAAAAGTATTTCTAATACAGAATACTTTTTCTATACTTTTATATCCTCTGTTGTACACTATCGTTAGTAAATTTTTCATAAAATACTGTCTTTGACCCAATTTCATTTTTATGTGTTGGTAAAGACGATGCATTATTTGGTCCCAAATTGGTTTTGGGACCCCGTTCAACGGATAAGGCCCACAAAAACAATACTGTTCAGTGTTATTTAGTTATTTTACTGATCTTGCACAAATGTATCTTCTTTCTCCCACGATTTCGTACAAATTACATATCAGTGACTTTTGTGAAATCGGGGCCAATTATTTTCATAGGATAATTTTATTTCGTTAGTTAATTGGGGGCCCCGTTCGAGTCGGACCCCCACGCGCGGCGGGGCACGGGGGGTTCTTATCGCCGCCACTGACTACGGTCCTTTTCCAACAAAAGTTCTTTCAGGTCAGAGACACGAGTGTTGCAAGGCCCAATCTAGATTTCTTGCGAATTGTGTTCCTTCAGGATGATTGTCATCATATATAGCAAACAACTCCTTCTATGTATTCGGATCCTTGAGGATATATGCAGTTTCGTTCTTTAAGGGTGTTTCTGTAACCTCCCAAGAATCAGAAATAAAAGAAAGCCATCATGACAGTTAGTGATGGTGATGGAAGATGGAAAATTTGTCCACTATGGTCTATATCTTTCCGGAATTTTTTCCGTTCTGAACAAATTTCCACTTTCAAGTATAAACTCCACATTAAGCTACAAAATTGATTAAATTCATGTAGGAATATTAAATAACAGCAAATTATGATTTTCCATTAACAACTTATCAGAATCGAAACCAATGAGCTACGACAAACCGGTGTGCTATGTATGTACAGCAACAATGTAGGAACAAGTGAAAAACCTTTCATAAAACAGAAAATTTTGCGGAAAATTTTCCTTAGTTTTCTCATTTTATAAAACTACAGTATTTTTCCATGTACGTAGGTACAGCAATAATGTAGTAACAAGTGAAAAGCTCTTCGTAAAACGGAAAATTTTGGAGAAAATTCTCCTTAGCCTGTTCATTTTATTAAACTGCAGTATTTTTTCATGTATGCAGGTACAACAACAATGTAGGACCAAATGAGAAAAGTTTTCATGAATTGGAAAACTTTCCTTAGGATTTTCATTTTATGAAACTACAGTATTTTTCATGTATGTAAATACAGCAACAATATAGGAACAAGGGAAAATTTTTTTATAAAAGGAAATATTTTCCATTTCAAAATTTTTTCGAAAATTTTCGTCACTACATACAAACATGGTTATGCTTGCTGCGTTTTCTCTTAAAACAACCCCAACATAGGAGATGGATTTCGGGGTTTCATTTTTTGTATGTGGCCCAAATGCATGCCTCATCGATTTATCGGGACGTATATTTGTAAGCCGCGACTGTGGCTTCAGCTTCGTTCGAGGTAGAAACAACAGCAGCAAGGGCCTAGGCTTCCGCTTTCTCTGCAGCGGCAACTAGTTCGTGCTCGTCAATATCAACAAATAAATCCATGACTAGTCTTACCAATGCAACTTGCTTCAAGACACGTAGGGATTATTTTTCTTAGCCAGTTATATACATGTGCCCTATAGCAGTCATTGGTTTCTTTTACGCATTGTTGTGCGCACCTCTCTCTTATTGGTTTCCTCTGCGCATCTTTTCGTGCATTGGATTCCTCTACAAATTCTTTTCTGCGTCGATTTCCTTCAGCTATCTTCCTGCGCATGCGCTTTCTGTGACTCTTTTATGTGACCCCACTCTAGGATTCAGACTCAATCATCGTGGACATCTCCTTATCTTTATCTAATTTATTGCTGTCTGGGTGGTCGTTTATTAAGTTAATATATATATATTTTTTTCATTTTCTTCCTTGGTCTTCGTGACCCTCCGATAAGAGATAATGTTTTTTGGCGACGAAGTGCCACACCACTACTAACCACCTACCGTTACATGGTGACCATTTACTTTTTGGTAAATAGTATACATGTTTGAGAAATAGACGAGAGACGTGTAATTTCTTACTTACTAAAAGTTCCTCTACATATTATGTTCGAAATGAATTCAGTGACATTTTTAAAATAGAGGTTCTCCCCAGTCCCCATTCTTTGTGCATTGTTTGTACGATACGTGATTCATTAACCAGAGAGCACAAAATGTGTAGTTTATTGTTAGCCCGTAGGTTAACTGGAGTCTAAAAAAAAACTTATTTTCTTGAAAGTTAGTTCCCCAATAAACACAAATTACCCCCGGGTGAAAGTGTCTGAATTCATCACTGCTTCAAGTTATGGAAGCTCTTTTTTGAAGCAGTACTATAAGCCTATAATACACGCACTGTTTTTTCTAAAGGTACGTTTGACATATTGATTTTCATCCTGATAATCATACTCTGAGTATGGAAAATGGTATTGCGGGAACATAACATTTAGTTTTTTTAACTTATATTTATGGGTTAGATAGGCACATATGACCTGCGCCGTTGCAGTCCCTCAGACGTGTCACGGCTAATACATAGCTTGACTGTCTTACCCATAAATATAAGTTACTTAAATATAACTAAATGCTGTTCACGAAATACCTTTTTCCGTGACTGTACGTATGAGCTAGGAATGAGTATAGGTACTCTATACGTTATGTTGTGTGACAGGAGAACTCGTATTTCAGCAGCTGTATCTTTTGAACGAAGAACAAGAAATAATCAATTTCTCCTTTCCTACAACGGGGGGCGATTAAAGGGTAATTTTCCTCAAAGTTGAATGATAGATTCTATGTCTTCCTAATGTCGACATTGGTCGCGGTTGGATAAAATTATTGTAAGAGTCTGTTGGAGTGCTTGTATGTGACGAAGGAAGTCATATGTTGACCTCGCACTGTGTGAAGGATGGTGACAGGTGTTTCCTGACTTGGGTCTCAGTGAGTCATGCGAGAAATGAGTTATGAATGGAGCATAGGGTTGTGGCAAGGTAACTGTACAGTAAGTGTTTTTCGAATAGAACCCGCAGAGCATGTTTTGTCAAGCAGTGGGAATTGCAAGTCCAATTAAACTGGTTCAGTTAAAAGGCCCATAAATCTCTCGCTGACAACTAGCGCTAGTTACTACGTACAGCAGTCGTGGGCTGCTTATGTCAGCCAACATTAGCAGTTTTTTGTAAGTTAAATCACGTCTTTACTTTGCTTATGACGGAAGCACTTCTACTTTGGCTCTGGTCACGAAAGAAAAACGTTGACGGACGTTTGCAGACAAAAATTAAAAAGAGTTCACATTTTCATAAGTTAGGATTATTTATAAAGTCTAATGTTTTCTAAAGTTCTTTTCTCGTCTATAAGGGGCGTTCAAATGAAACCCGTTCGATGGCATTAGCTGAGACAGTAATAAAATCTATCTACATGAACTTTGTACGGTAGATACAAGCAGTGTTTAGAAGGGCGGCTTACTCATAAAAAAGTGCATTTAGTGAAAGAACTACGAAACTTGGTACACTTGTAGAGTATGCCAAAGAAAACATTTTAAGATATGAAGGCATTAGAAATTCGTGTTCATTTGATCGCCATCGTGGAAATCATTATGACGTTCAGGCGAACACACCGACGTCTCCTCTCCGACATCTCCTCACAGAACTAACCTATAAACTTTATTCTTATTTCCAATTAAAGTTAATGGATGGTCTAAGAATTTAAAGTTGGCACGGTTTATACGTATTCCCACCATATTTTAATATGGCGACCATTTTAAGAAAATTTTAATCCTGCTCGTTTCTGAATTTTGCTTTAATGGCAGATAACTACGTACGAAACTATCACAGAATTATAAAATCACCTTGGAGTAAACGTGATAGAGCATAATCTAAACTTTCTAACGATATCAGTATCAGTAACCTTTAAAACTAAGGGAGCTAGTCGAATTTATATGACACAGAGTGCTGCGCTTTGGGGCCTTCAATTAGACTGTAGATATCTACTGCAAACTTTCAGTAGATATCTTTTCAGAAAATGAAGGTAACTACGTCTTACGCCAAATTAAAAAAATGAATTTCTAAACGATACACGCAATCAGATATAAAAAGTATGTGAAATTCGTGATCCTTTGGCCGCCATTTTAGAAAATGGCGAATTTCGTGTGGTAATGAGCAAAGTTCCAAATAAAAGCCAAAATACTAATTAAAATGAAAATTTCTTGCATCACGTAAATCGTTTATTTTGACGGAAGTTGATAAATATACTTTATTAATTTAGCCCAAAATCTGGGGCGATAAACTTACGAGTTCCGTAAGTCACAGAGTTGGTAAGTAAGTAAGTAAACCAGAAATCTAACAGCGTCTCAACCAGCTAATTATATTCAATAAAAAGAAAAAACTTCGAAAATAATTATCTTTCAAACACAGGCGAGATAAAGAACAACCTGTCCCTTTGCATCGCAATGAAATTACACGCAAAGACAAGAATTCTAAGCATTCTTTTGGTGTATGACTAACTACTTATTAGGCCTATATCTTCTTCTACCCATATTATGTCAGTGCATCGTATTATTGAAGAAAACGACTTATGTTAATCTCACGTGAATATTTGCTTTTTCACGACATCTGCATATTAAAGATCATTTTTGTCTTGCATTTTAACTTAAACTTACCTGAACGAAGCTAACATCACCAAAAAGATTGCCATGAGAAAATGCAGAAGTTAAAACAAATTAAAATTTCTAATACACTTCGTGCAATATAACAATTGAGCGTAACACAAATTTTAACTTTTGAAGGTTTGTCTTGTAAGTTTAAAAAAATCCACCGAAATTCGAACCTACAACCATAAGGAAAGTTCCCCAGAACCTGTATAATGCCACTTGATTAAAGACGACAGTTGAAATAAAATATCTAGTAGCACTATGCATGTAGACGGATACATTACAAGCCATATCCCATGTTTTGCCAAATACAATCACATATGCTAGAGGAGTTGCGTAGCACTTAAAAGGACTGTTATAGGTGAAGTGTTGAGATGTATTTTTATTTAATAGCGAGTGTAATCGCCATTAACCTGTATAGCTGCTTGTAGTCTGTTTGGGATGGAATCAACCAGGCGTGCAATATAGCGTCGTTGTACATTCTGCCCACGCATGTTGAACCACTTCCCATTATTCATCTGTAGTGCGTGGTGGATTCTGCGGCAAGTTTTCTGACAATTCTCTTACAACAGCACGCCAAACGTTTTCAATTGGGTTCAGATCAGCTGTGCGAAGTACCTAGTCAACTAGCTAGACAATCGACATGTGGTCCCCGTTGCAGTTATGCCTGAACCGGATTGGAATCATGTACAGAGCTATGATCCTATTGTAATTGTACCATACCGTCAACAAGTCAAGCTCTTATCTCAGGCAGCGCATCTTCCAGTAGTTCCAGATATTTCTGGCTATTAAACCCACCATTAATACGATGGATACCACCACCGCCCGCATCTTTACATAGGGCCTATCCAACTCCAACAATGAATGGTAACATGATCCATTCGACGTGAACGGACCATGTATCGTGGCTCTCGCCGTGTTCCAGGTGGACGATAGACATATAAAAGACCATCGTTTGCAATAGAAATAACCTTCTCGTCTGTAAAGGCAACGCCGTCCCACATACGATCGATATTTTCTTCTGCAAACGCCAGTCGATCGACCATGTGGCTATGTGATTGTGACAGTTATTATTTTCTTGCAGCCCGGAACGACCTCAGATTTGCGTTTCTGAGGGGGTGACGAACTGTGTTCACATCACCTGGAAACCCGGATGCCTGTTTTAGCTGTCGGGTAGACAGGAAAAGGTGCCGACGGCATTCTTCAATGGAGACCTATCCTGGACCGCAGAAGAAGTCCGGGCCGGCCAGTGCCATTTTGGCGGGCTACATTTCCACTTTGCTAATAACATTTCCATAACCTGTACGCCGTAGCACGATCGGTGCCATATTGCGCAACTGCATCACTAACTCTCATGTTTGCATTTTAAATTAGAGCGATTACGCCCTGTTTAACAGCACTGTCGTAATGACGCACCTTGCTCCCAGCACACCACAATACACATTACCAGCTAATACATACAGCATGGTAATGCTCGTGAGGTGAGACGCATGCGCATCGTGAGGATTCCTGGTTCAGAAAGTGCCTTAGGATTGGATTTGTTTCATCATCATATGTCTATTTTATAATTCGACGTATGGCAGAAACCATAAGCACACACACATATATTTATTTACAATATAATCCATTGAGACAAAATGTTACACATATATTAAATTATACTGTACACTTGGGCATCTTAGTAGCAAACGCTCCATAGACTAACACTAACTGTGAGAACACACGAACTGATGCATGGAAAGTGCAGCTTTCTGTATATTTTCTGGAAGGGCTTACTAACTGAAGCCGTCTATCTTCAAAATCTTCATCAAAGCTCTAGTATCAAAATAATCTCCGCATTTTCAACTTCTGTGGAATAAGGAAAGAAAGTGAGCGGCAAAAATTTGCTATAATGGGAGCGGCACAGAACTTGCCTAAATTGAATAGTGTTAAGCGTAGCCCTCATGGCAGAGGGGTTTCAGGCACTTAGTTATTGTACAACTGATGCCCATGAGTATGAGTTCGAAACCCAGATCTTGGACATTTTTTGTTTTTCCAGCTTAGTCGGAACATTCAGTTTTCGTTCTCTACCAATCAGGGCCGGATTTATGCATAGGTCCACTAGGCCCGGGCCTAGGGGCGCAACTTTCTCAGAGGTGCACTTTACAAAGAAAAATTAGAAGTTGCTATTTAAAACGCGAGACGAAAACAATATATAGGAAAAAAACATTAAGAAAGAGCGCCAAACACTGTCACCTTTGAACCTCCTGCCTGACCCCTCGTAAATAACTGACTTCAGGCAATTTAAAGTTTGGTTAATTTACATTAGAAATAGTACAACAAAGATTAGAGCTTATATTAGGAACATTATTTATTTCTATTTTTGTCTTTTTACACACCAAGAATCGTTATTACACTCTTTTTCTTAAATTCACAGAGGTTCGTGGTGTCCTCAAATCTTGCAACGTTAATTTAAGTAATTTCCCGACGTCATACAACGATGAAATTTTGCACAGTGACGCAAGTCCGGTAACAACACAATATCGCATTGTTACTTTCATATATTTCTATATATCTATACAATTTAAAAGCATATTTTTCTTTCTTGAATAGTACACATAAATACAAGCCTGCAACGATTTGACGTTTGACTGATTGAAGAACACTTTAGGATTTGGGTAAAAAAATTAATAAAATAACTTTTTAAAGACATACTTTTCTTAAACAGTTCGTACTAAAATGTAAAAAATTATTTTGATGATGCATGACTTTTAAAAAGAAAAGCATGGGATGCACCAATTGAAGAATTTATAAAGTGACTGTATATGAGAGAGCGCCCGATGCTTTCCTGTTCAGTCATGTGTAAACAAAATTATTTTTTTAGTAGGAATCGTTTAAGAAAAGTATGTCTTTAAAAACTCTCTTTCGAGTCTGTGTTAAATATAGGACATCGCTGTCATTTATACCTCTGCTAAGTGGGCAAGAGATACTTTGTGTTAAGTACGCATGAAGGCCTAATTTACGCTAATTTATTGTATATGAGGAAAACTAAAGTGTCGTTTCGGGTCCGCAATGGACCGTTTGTTCGAATTCAGCTGTCAATCGTCCTGACTGACATTTTTATTTAGTTTCCATCAGTCTCACCAGACAATGGTACCTTCACTAAGATACCGACCGCTACCCTCCCATACACTATCCAGGTTTGATCTAAAAATGGATTTAAAGACTTTACAAATTTTAAAAATATCATAACATGTCTTTTATGACAGAAGAAACATTTTCTCCCTAACTTGACTTTATATCTTCAGGAGATGAATATTCCAGGAGATGGTGTTTAAAATTCAAACAGCTACCCACGTATTCAACGTAGCTAACGAGTTTGTAGTGTCGCTTTTGTCAATTTCTAGAGATTTTTTTTTATCTTTGAACTTGTTAGTTCTTAGGGATGTCGTATTGGCGGGTGGACCGAAATAATGACTAACAGATACCGGTGCATAGCAGGGTTCAATACTGTAAATCTACGTTTCTTTTTTCCTACATAAAGAGAAGTGGCAAATAGGATGAATCAATAAATGCTAAATAGCGAGGAGAATAGAAGTGGTACACAAATTAAACAAAATGGCGGTCATGAGGTCGTCAGATGTTTGTAGTTTAATCGAAATCGTGAGATCATTGTCCTTTGACGTGACGCATGTTTTCATTGCGAGATAGTTGGCTGGGGAACTTAATTTTCGCGTACAAAACTATATTTGTATGGAATTTTGATTTAACACTTCTGAAAGTGAAAATGCTTAGAGAAAACCCTGAGTTTACTAGGCCCTTTTAAAATCTGAACACTACCCTTTAAATTTTGACTTTACTGAATTAAAAATAGACCCTCCTAAAATTAGAACATCATTTTCCTATTTTTTTTTCCTTTACACTCATCCAAACTGAAAGTCTTGGGAGAAACCCTGACTGCACCAGAGCCATCTCCTAAAATCTTGCTACAATAGTTGTGAACTTAATTTTTGGTCATATAAAACTGTCCTTTCACCACTCTTGAAATTTTGACTCTACATCCCCCAAAACTGAAAATATTAGCAGAAAACCTGACTTCGCTAGACGCGTCTCCTAAAATCTTGATACAACACTTGAACACTCAAATTTGTTTTGTCATATAAAACTACACTTACACCACCCTTACAATTTTGAGTCTATATCCCCCAAAATGAAAATATTAGAAGAAACCCTGACTCCGCCAGACCCATCTACTAAAATCTTGATACATCACTCGTGAACTTCCCACTTATAACACCCTTTGAATTTTAACTTTACATCCCCAAAGTGAAAATACTGGCAGAATTGCTGAGTCTCACTAGAGCAGTCTTTTTGTGTTAAATGGTTAAACACTACAGATAAAAACTACAGGAAGTTAAAAATAATAATGAACACCTTTTCATTATTTTTCTTGAAGGAGAGATGACAATGCCTTCTTCCGAAGGTGAACGGCTTGAAACTGTTATCATAATAAAGAAATATGAAACAGTTTATCGCCTGCGTACACTATCTTACTGCGTCACCTAGGTATTGAGTGAAGTTGTCTTTACTTTATACAAGATATAGATTGCCTGGCGATGTCAATTTAATATGTCACTTTTAATAGTGGCTTTCTTGTTTGTTGTTTAATCTTCGAAAAAGGAAAAATACAGGTCATACATGAATCCCAGAAGTGATTTCATAGGTCGGGAGAGATACAGAGACTAGTTGGCTGATGAGTGAATTGTTATTGTTGTTTTACATAAAATGAGTAAATTATGTATGTGCTATCTATGTGAAACATGATATAGTTTGCGACAAGATTTAGAGGTCACTTCCTTGTTGATGTTGCTTCAGCATATGCACATAAAATGAGTAAATGCTGACCATAATCTTTATGTAAATTTTAGACGTGATATCATAGTTTGCTTGAAGATAGAGGTCACTTTCCGAATGAGTAAAATGTGTTGCATTCAATCTATGTCCCATAATTATTTTCTTGGTTTTTAGACTTTTGTATAAAGCATGCGTAGTGTGGCAATGCAATTGAATACATTTCCATTCTTCGCTAAGTCATCGGATTCGTTAAATCGTAGTTCATTCGATTGTGAGAGTTCCTTTTTTTTCAAACCTTTAAAGTTCTCGTGCTTACCTTTGAAAAAAAAAAAAAACAGTGAAGTGGTGCCTAGTTGTTGTACTTCAAAGTTGTCAAGTTTTCGAGCACACACTTTGAAAACAGTGCAGTGTTGTCTGACGCTGGTGGCTTGAACGAGATTTCAATTAAAGGTAAATAGATTTTTATATTAGAATTTAATTAGCTGTACATTAGAATCATCTATTGTATATTTAAAGGATATCCTTAGCATATCCAAAAAATAACAGGGAACTGAGTGAATCCACCAAAAGTTTCAAATTCAATATTCAAACTTTTAGAAAAAAAAATTAAAGTTTTTATCTTAATGACTATCAATACTGTAGCCTGACAAATAAGGCTCTGATAATGGTTATGATCAAATTATGCATTTTCTATTTTTTACCCAATTTTTTCCCACCCCATGCATAGCTTTTTGTCAATTCCGTCCCAACCAAATAATATTTTTTTTAACCATGATAAATATTAGTTTTACTGTGTAATGATATTTTTAACACTTTGTACATTGATAACCTTCATTTATATTATTTTATGAAGAATGTATATTTATAAATAATTATGAAAATTATTGGAAACTTGGCTGCACACATCACTTTTCACCAAACAGTTACTAATTTGTTAAAATTTCTTAATATCCTTCTTTTATAAATAAAGACAATTGAAAGTGTGTGATAAAACAGTGTTGGCAGAACATTACTAGGTAGATTAATGCTTCTAAATTTGTGTATTGTACTCTTTTTATACCAAAATTTAACCTGGGACGGAAATGACCGAAATAGGACGGAATTCCTCCTTCTACAGGAAGGAATTTAATATTATGGGACGGAATTGAACTTGTGTAGGCTGTTAAAAATATCTGTATTAAAAAGAAATGAATATGAAAGCACAATAATAATAGTGTAATTGTGAACCTTTGACAAAAAGTATAATACAATTATTTCTTTATAGATAATAGCGTACGGTATGTCACTACACAAAATGTTTCCAAACATCAGTCCATTCCTGATACGTAGAAAAAAACCGTTTGCAAACGGGCACTGGAGTTTTTATTGATCGAATTACTTCTTCTTTTGTGTACCAGATTTCATCAGGTTTAGCAGGCCACTTCCAATTTTTCTTTGTTTTCTCCGTTACTGAAACCAAATAACTTCCCGGCCTTATATCAGTAACCTGGGTAAAGTGTCCCTTCATAATTTACAACGACAAAATTGTTAATTTCAAGGGATTAATTTCAATCCCTCGCTAACTGTCTTTTCTGTTCATCACTTAATGAGAACAACAAGTACCGTTTTTGTTTTTGAACCTTTTTTCTAGTTATATAATCTCGTTTACTGGGAGCTAGACAAGTGTTCTCTGCATCTTCAAAAAACTCTAATATTCGTCCCTTCAATGAAGCTACATTAGTTTTCTTTTTTTCCCTTTCCTTTTTTTTTCCTTCATCTGTCTGGTAATACAGTGATACAATTCTTTCTTTGCCCAACACACTTTTTAATTATTTTTTTTACATATTATGTCTCCTGATACATGTTTAGCTCACTTGTTTCTGTCTGCTTGACTCTTACACATTTTTGCATTTTCCTTCAGCTGCATAGACTCCTAACATTAAATTGTTTCTTACTTCCTTAGACCCAGCTTTCATACTTTCTGTGACCACTGTTCCTGGGGATGTTGATGAACCTTGGTTACTACTTTCATTTGTTTGTAGTCTCTGAAATCTCTTTTTCCATTTTTCTACTTCTTTTTTAGTCTTTTCCAGAAAGTCTTGCAATTTGTTAATTTTTCTTTTATCTTTCTCCCTCCTTTGTCTTGATCTACGTTTATCTTGTTTCTTTCTATCTTCACTTTGTACGGTTGTGTTTAGGTCCGAGCCTGATGGAGCTGGTGGTGTATTTGTGTCCAGAAATCGTTGAGCTTTCTCCTGTTCCATCACCTTGCTTCTATACTTAGACGTAGCAATTCTCCATTTTTCTCTGCTATCTCTTTTCTCTGTCTGTCAAGTCCTTTATAAACTTAATTTTACCCTCCTCCTTATCTCTCTTCTTCCTCTCACGATCATACTTCTTCGCCTGTTCAAACTTTACACTATCCAATTTAATTCGCTCTCGATATTTTCTCTTCCGCTCCCTCTCTAACTGTCTTTTTTTCTGTTCATCACTTAATTTCTTACTTTTTACTTTAGCCATATTGCATCTGTAGTCTGAGACCTATAAAATAACGCAAATGTTGTATTCACAGTATAAACATGCTCTTGAAACGATACTAACTTAATGTTACATTCCTTATTACATTGACATTAAATGATTGCTAATGTTCCAAACACATAACACATACTCTTTAGACGCTGTTTTTGTCAACAGTCATAATTCAGTATTATTTATTGGGTAGTATTATTTATTTCCCTCATATTAATGCAATATCACATTAAAATAATTATGAAATTAAATAACGTTTCGAAATGTAAGTATCTCATTTCCGTCCTAGTGGTGTCAATTCTCCCATTCAGGTGCCGATAGCAGTGAATTGAGGAACCTGAAGTTTTATTCTATTAGGTTGGCTACACTAGAACGGCAAGGCCATGTTTGAGGTTCGATGCAAACACAACTTACTTAACACTATTATAACTTACACAATTAAACTAGTTTTAAGTTCGAAATAGTTATGGACGGAAATGACACTTCCAAATGACGTATGCAAAAAAATTACCTGGAATCAATTAGTTGAACCATCAAAACACTTGAAAACCAATAAAAATTAACTGGTCTGCACAAAACAAACTTTCCAACAAGATGGCCTCCCTTTACTAGTACCCACATTACTGAAATAGTCAAATCAGACACTAAAATGTTCATGGGACGGAACTGACCAAAAAAACAGGGACAGACTTTAAACAATTGTTACTTCTTATAAAATTAATATTTTGAGATTTTATACCTTTTGGTGTCATATTTTATTATTTATTACCTCACTGTAATTTTTTAAGGATTAATTTCAATGAAAATCAATATAAATCATCAGTTTATTCAGGTCAACTCAAGATTAGGACAAGGGACGGAATTGACATTTTTATGGTTTAAATTTTTTTCAGGGAAAAAAAATGAATTTTTGAAATTAAAACAAACCGTTCTTCTTAAAGTACCAACTCTGTACTATACAACAATTTTTTTTTCTAGTATATACTAATTTTTGCATGTGAAAATCCTAAGGGACATTGATTTGAAATTTTTGGTGGATTCACTCAACTACTTTTTTGGCGGACTAACATTTTAACAAGTTATAAACTAAACTAAACCCGATTATTTTATCATAAGACAAGTTCCTGAGCAAGTAAAACTATGGCGGTTTGCCATTATCTTTTGATCATATGAACTTTACTTCATAAGAATAGTTCGAGTTATAGTTTAAATACGATTTCGAAATATGTGTTTTCACCGGCTATTCAATTTCGAATCTATTTCTAGAGACAGCGAGCGTCACAAAGCATAAAATCCAAGATAAAGGAGACCACCCGAACAGGGATTCGAACTCTGGACCAGACGGTTAAAATACTAACACTCTACCAACTAAGCTATTCGGGCTACATGGTACTGAGTGATTTTTTTGCAGACAAATTTGACTCTGGCTATGGTGTCTTCGAATCTGGGAACGTTAATTTAACTCACTTCCGGACGTCATAGAATGTTGAAATTTTGTAGGGTGGGCCAGAATGATGTGAACTAGTGGCCCTCTTACTTAATGAAGTTGGAACAATACTGCGGCTCGGTTATATAGGATAATGATCATGAGCTTACTTCATATACCATTTTGGGAAGTATCTAGTGAAATCAAATGTAGGCTACAAGCCATTAGGTAACTTTGGCACGGGTGAAAATAGGATAATAAGCAAGGTCTTCTCATGCTTGGCGGTCTGAGGTGCACTCTACTATGATAGAAATCTAGTTATTTGAACATATTTATATTTCAAATCTTCATCATTAGTATTCCGCTGACAGATTTTTCATTTATCTCATTTAGATATAACTATAAGCCCTATTTAATTATTCTTAGATGTATATAATTAAAAACTACTAATAATAATTTCACATTCATTCGCCATACTTAGACCTACGTTTACATTTGTAAGATAATAATAATAATAATAATTAAGAGAATTGAAACAAGTTCTCTCATTCCAAATATGGGCGGAGAAATAATATTATTATTGTCTGTTTTTCGGGTTAAAAGAAAATGCAAAAATGAATAATATAATCATACAACTTAAATAAAAGAAATATACAAAATATTTTATTTTCGGTTTTAAAAAATAAAACTTTCTGTTTTTCTTAAATAAAAAATAATTTTATTTTACATTTACCAATTACATTTTATCCTCTTTTCTAAAAGACATAGTTTAGTAGTTGTACTTCGCAGGTGAATACAAATATTTTTCTAATAACTGCTTTTTATTTATTCCGGTCCAATCGTTACCGTATAATTCAATCCTTCGAAGAATATTCTCTTTACCTCTTCACCTGAATTCTGATGTCGTATACTGTATTGGTCATATATTTCTTCTACTCGTTCTTCCCATACGAGGGTCACTAGAAACGTTTTAAGATATGGCCAACTGGAACCTAGGAAGAGATTTTTTCATCGTATAGAGCCCCCCTTCGTTGTAAGTGGACTGAAACAGTTTCACAATAATCACGCCCCTTGTTAGGATGAGCAGGGCTGCCAAGTGGCTGTGCTGCTTGTACTCAATGACAGCATCTTCAAGGGAAGGAAATCGACGTCCAAGACGTTTCTCCTTTACCGTAGGGAACAAAAAAACTCACACGGTGCCACGTCAGGTCTAAAGGGTAGATGGGTAAAAAGTTTAACAGGACTGTCGTCAATGAATTCAATTGTGCAGTTCGCTGAATGTGCAGAGGCATGGTCATGGTGAAGCGTGATTCATCGCAAGCCAGTTCTGGGTCATCTGCCCTGGATTTTCTGGAACACTTCTGGAAGACAAACACCTGTGAATCATCTCGCTGTAACAGTTCGTTGATTTTCCAAAGGAATCGTGTCCAAAGGAATTGGACCACATGTCCACTTCGTGAGAAAAATATTGTCACCATTTAATTGCCAATACTTTTTGACCTCTTGACTTTCATGCGTGGTGATTCGCCAGAAAACAATCAGACAGACGATTGGCGATTTGTCTTGGGATGAAATTGGTATATCCACGTTTCGCCACCACTAAATATGGCTGACACCCTCCTAGAGTCACCATTGTTAAATTTATGGAGCATGTCTTGGCACCATTCCACACGAGTCTGCTTCTAATCATCTGTCAAGTTGTGGGGCACCCAACGTGACGAAACCTTCCTCACACGCAGTTGTTTGTGAAGAATGTTTGAAACACTCGAGGAACTAATCCCAAGGGCACATTCAATGTCACTGTAGGCCACTCGTAACATCTTCCCTGATCATCTTAACCACAGCAGCAACGTTTTGTTCCGTAACAACTGTGGACGGCCTCCCACTGCGCCCCTCATCATCGAGCGAGGGCTGGTACCGTTTAAATTCTGCAAACCAACGAAAAACTGTAGCACGTGAGGGTACACTGTCCCCGAATGCACGAGACAAGCGTTCAAGCGACTGCAATTAATTTAAACCACTTTATTGGTCGTACAAAATCATTGTTCGAAAATCTCTCCTTTCCAACTCCATGGCTGAAACTCAACTGATGACACTTGGCAACCCTCCTCTTCCTAACAAGTGGGGTGATTATTGTGAACCTGGTTGAATCCACTTACAACGGAGGGTGTTCCTTACGACGAATAAACTTTACTTCCTACGTTCCAGTTGGTCCCATTTCAAAATTTTCCTAGTGACCCTCGTAAAATATTATTCACTGCACGAGTATGTAAAACCGATTCTTCTTCGATTTTATATAAAGGGAATTGTTCTTGATGAAATTTGAAGAAACATCCATCACATAAGAATGCCTCCTGCATATTTACTGGATACTATTCCTTTATAGCCTTCCAAATACAATCATCATCCACAAAAGTAGGGAAACAATAAAACCATTCTAAGTTACTTGTAATGCCTTCGTTAAGTGAAAATATACTGAGATCTTTTCCGACTACTATTGCTTCTTTTCCGTCATTTGAAGAAGGAATACTAATAACTTTATTCAATATCATATCTTCGTTTAATGCTACTATCTCTTCATTTCCCTCGATTGCTGAATCTTCGATATTTACAAGAGTGAACAGCGGGAGTACTATCACTAGCAGCGGAAACATGTAACATAGATGCATCTATCTCTTCAAGATCAGCATTGGACTCTTCACATTTTCTTCCACGGTATTAATAGCCGCAACTTTCTTAATTTCCATGACTAGCTTAAGATAAAAAAGAACTAAAATCATAAGTTAACAATCATTATTTTAAATTTTAACTTACCAAAAAGGAAATAAATCATAAATTTCATTATCTTATTTTGATTTTTTGTTATAACTCAAACTTAATAAAGTATTCTTTAAAACTTTCTAACGTTGATTTAAATTTTCAGAGGATTAATATTAAGTTATAATTCTAACTTAATCAAATGAAATCTCATTTTAAACTTTTTAAGAAAATAGTTACTGAAGAAAGTTTCACTTTGTGAAATACAAAAATAAGATTTTAAAATGAGTTTCAATTTTATATTTTGTTTTCAATACACAGATCAGCTATGGGGTTATTATTTTTTATTTAAACAAAGGTTTTTTGCAATCAATAAAAGATGTATTTTTGACTTGTTACTTTATTCTTTATTTCTCATGTTCTTATGATTAAGAACATACTAGAACATGTTTCTTTTATGTCTGCCACCTGATTGACATCGGCGCCAGTTGAATGACATTTAACATTCTATTTATTATTTTGCTTCATTTGATGTTCGGAGTGTGTTTGCATATGCTCCGGCTTTTCCAGGAATTTAACTGTCCATGTGTTATTCTTTTCTTTCACATTCTTTTGCTTGACTGAAATTTTTTCTTGTTTTACACCCTAGCGGTGCAAGATAGAACAGTTTGTGTTGAACAAGTTTTACTTGTCTCATATCTTCTGATGTTTGCTGTGGGAAACATATCTTCATTGTAAATTTCTTTGATGTTCAGACAAGCTGTAACTTGTTAGTACATGTGGAAAAAGCTTAAATATTTTCCTGTTTAGTTGTGTTCAAACTATGACAGAGAACCTTAGTTATAGTTTCTTTACAAGTTTAGTTGACTTTCTAGGACCACCTAACGCATCTAACACCCTTTCTATGAAGCTTCCATGTCACATATTGAAACTATTTTTCTGTAGTGCATCGACATCAAGTTTAGAAGATGAATTGAATTCTGATTGTGATTGCGATCGTAAATATTCTTCTGCAGAGAAAGACAAAAATTATTTTACTAATAATGAAGGTTTATTTATTTAGGTGTAAAAGTAGAATTCCTTTCTAACAATGAAAACTCATGTCGTTGTGTGAAAAATGTGATTTATGAAAAGTGTATTATTAAAGCTATTGAAAATTGGGAATGTAAGGAAAAAATAAGAGTAGTATTACTTTGTGATTCTATGCTATCCGTAATCAACCATATCATGAATGTATTAGCAGATCTATAACTAAAGAATATGATGTGAGGAGTCCTACGAGGCAGGCAATGCATCCTATTAACTTTTTGCAAATTTATAATATTAAAAATCAAGATTTTGATAATATGTAACAATTTTAATATTATTTATGCGAATTAATTTTACATTAAGAGGAAATAGTAAACAATATACTAATTCAAAAACAAAATAAAGTAGAATCTATTACTGATTGAAAGTATGGAGTTTACTTTTGAACTTTTAAAAACTTTAATGATCAGAAAAAAGTTAAACTTGTTTAAACTTGTGTTGATACTTAGTTTAAGTAACCGAAAGATTTGCAAAGATGAATGAAGTATATATTTTTTTCGGTTTTGTATTGAAAAGCAATTTTCTGAAATGGAACACCGATTTACATTTTAAAAGTGTTATTTCATAATTTTTACTGATTGCACATACAGAAACTTTGTTTCGTGGTTATTAATCTTGTGAAACAAAACACTGATTTCATAAATATTTGAATGTTCACGGAATTTAATTTCTGATGTGTGAACACTAACTTTTTTCCTCTTTAATATCTTTTCATGTTCAAGAAGCAAATTTTTGTTTTTCTTTGTCTCAGATTTTTATACTCAGGGAAGAAGTTAGATCTTGTTCCTTTAAACAAATTTTTGCTTCCTCTCACAACATTTTAACGCTTGCCTTATAACAGGTGCTTACGGAGCAAGTTAGGACTTGATGCTTTGAGGGTAAAGTGGATTACTTTACTTTTCCGGTCAGTCGTATTGTAACTACGATCGAGAACGTTAGTGACAGTCTGTTTACACATTTTGTTCAACACTTACCATGCATTTTTCTGAAGACCTCACTATGGATGAAAACAAAGGACCCTTGACGGATAAAGAATCATCATCTCCGGCAATTTCTCGCAGTGTTTGGTCGTCAAGTTTAGAAGTGATATTTATATCGGATTGTGATGAAGGATAGTTTAACTGAGGACGAATATGACGCTAGCGTAGCGGACAGCGAAGCTGAATCTGTGACCATGGGTACTACTAAACCACCAGTAACTGTAAAACTGGAACTTGTTCCGGAAAATGTGAATTCCTGTCGCTGTGTCAAAAATATAATTCATGAACTATGTATTATTGAAGCCATTGAACATTGGTGAAGCAAAAACGTACCATTAATCTGTCATCACTGCTTTTATAATATTCGTAATGACCTGTATCATGATTGTGCTATTAGTTCAGTCGATGAGGAATATGTTGTGAGAGGAAAGTGATTACGCGTGCTATTTATTAACTTTTCTCGAATTTTCAATACCTATATCTCGAAACATCAATATTTTACTAATATTTATATTTTTGAATATCTTTGCGGCTATAACTTATACATAAAGAATTACTTGTGAGAGACAACATAATTCAAAGAGACATTAACGCTGTGCCTCCTAGTGGTTGAAATTGTGAACATTTAAAAACTTATATGATTTTTTGGAGAAACTTGAAGCTGTTAAAATGGTGTCTATGTACACTTTCTATACACAAAAGTTTTGTATATTCTTACAGATTGAAATAAAAACAAAGCGAATATCAAAAGATGAATATCTTTGCTGAATTCAGTTAAAATAATATTAAAAATGAAATTCTGAAAGTCACAGAAAATATATAGTTTAAAGATTGAACTTTTCCATAATATTCTAAAGGTATTAATTTTTATATTGGAGGTTTGAAGCAACTTTCCTATAATTATATGAGAGAAAATATGAAAATAAACTGATCTACCAGTACAATCATGAGAAATAATAAATCGTTCAACATATTCTACTTAGAGAGAAAATACTGAAATTGCACATATATACTATTATGACCTGAAATTATAGGAGATAATCCTATTTCCAGAAATACTACCTTTTATTCTTAAATTTTAAAGTTTGCGCACGCATAATTATTTTTTACAGGCTTTTTCATGATAAAAATAAAACAAAGTTTAATTTTATTTTACATCATGTTATTTATACGAAAGTATCACATACATAAGTTTAGATATTCTCTTTTATTTACGTCCTGTAGATAGAAACCATTTCTTGTAGAATAGACTAATATTGATCAAGTTACGGGAACACTACATGCTTAAAGCTAATTTGACCTTTTCACCATTTACCGCTCAGCATTAACCAAGGTTATTTATGAGTAAATACTACGACTAAAATATTTCTGATAGCATTAAAACCTATACAGATATACTACGCGTTGGGCAATGTCACGCCGTACGGTTTCTTACCAGTTAATGTTCCTCAGCGTTGCATAACATCACGCCGTTCAGTGTGCAGTGGATCAATGTCCCTCGGCTGATCCAAAATGACGTTCAGGTCAATGTCACGCCGCACGGTTTCCACCGTTTAATGTTTCGCTGAAAAGTATAGTCAAACTCAGTGTACCGAGTTGTAGGAGCACTTCCTCTCGCCCTCTCATAAATTTTAATAAGTAAAACTTTAAATCATAATCTCATATTTTTATCCGAACTGATGCACTTCCCTATCCCTGTCTAGCTTTGGTTGCCTGCTTACTACACATTATTATCTTTTACATTTTAGTACTCCCGTGGCACTTCATTTTCCCGAGTGTATTTTTTTTTCATTTATTGTGCTTCCGTTTTCAAAACCCGAATTTGTATTTCTACGTAGGACATAGCAACTGATTTTATGTCTGTGCATTCTTTCATCTATGCGGTGCAGTCGTACTTACCTTTGTGTTCAATTGGTGGTGCAGTCCCTCGATAACACACTACTATCTGCTTAAACACGAGATGCTTTCTGTTAAACAATTCGATCGTGAATGATACACAATGGGATTACCACGTGATTATCTTTCCTATTGCCTCCTCCTTCCCCTCTCCCTGGACGGTTGCGCTGTTGGTTGCTCTTGTTCTCCGTTTTTGCTGACAATACCACGATACATTCTCTCTCTCTCTTCGCCAAGGGTCCTATTTCTTTAATTTTTTTCGAATATCTTTCATGGTTCGTCACACTCACATTACTCTCATTCCACCTGCCGGATCTTCGGGTACTTGTTTTCTACTTATTTAATATCGTGACGACGATTTCAATGCCGCTTGACGTCTTCAGATGTCTGTTCTTAGTGCCTGACTTTGATAATATCAAAGATTTATCTTCATCCGTGTCGGCTTACATCAATTAACGCTTTTCCAACGCCACTTGAAACATTTTTATACACATTTAGATTCTCTTCATTGACCTTTCCCAGCATCTTTCTCACTCCACTCATGCACGTAGGCGTGGGAAACTTCCAGGATCTATTTCGATTACACTACGATCGTTCTACATGACAAGACCCTTCGTTAAGACTCTCGTAATAATACCTATCCATCAACCTATGTTCAACTCTTTCCCGACAAAGGATTACGTTCCATATTTTACTCCGGTCACGTGGCATCTCTTTTGTATTGCTCATCATCTGCTATAATGCATGGCTGCGTTTTCATGTACTAATTCGACTACGACACTCACACTAAACGCAATGTGTGTGTACTGAAGCTCCTATTAGGGTACCGATGGTCATGGTATCTACTAGGTTACCGAAACAACAAATAAATGAAAATCAAATCAAATAAGATAATTATTATGTCAGTGGAAGCTACAAAACTATGCATACAGAAATATTGCAAGAGGAGTAATTAAAAGACAGAATCAAGAGTGAAGTTACGTTCATCATGGGGAATTTTTTGCGAAAAAATATCAATTCTATAAAATAGCGTCACTTTCAGAGCGATGACAACCGGGGGCGAAAGGTCATTATTAAGTTCATAAACACTATATTTTTATATAATTTTTGTGATGGAATCGAGTGTAGACAAATCCCCGAGATTTATAGCCTTCCTTCCCTCAAAAACTATTTTCTTTAATGAAGGTCCCTTTAGCTGCTGTAGTCTAGCATTTACGGTGACTTTGGATCCGTACTAGAGAGACATGTAGGTACCAGCTCTGCTGCTACCCAAACTTATTGAGGTTTTCTAGAGCTTTCCTCAGTTTCAGCAGGCCAATTTCGGTGTGGTATCTACAACTCTTAATGTATTTTCATTTGGAACGGTAACTTGTTTATAGTCGATAACTGACACATATAGTCGGTAACTTGTTTATAGTTAAAGTTAATAATAAAGTTTAATTTATAAATTTCTTAAACGAATTGCGTTAAACAGAAGATTACAAGGTGGCAAAACACTTCTAAGTCTTATCATTTTATAGGGACTAGTTCCCGAAAGTTTCAAAGATCATCACGAAAAATATATCTCATCACCTTGAAGAGGGAGGGGGGGGGGGGGAGGTAGGGAGGGAGGATTTTTTAAGTTTAAAATGTTAACCCTCAAAATAATTGAATACGTTTTTCAGCATTTTCTCATATTTCCATTCGTTCCGAAGATACAAGAGTGGAAACAAGACTTTATGGACACCGTATATGTAGGGACACCCTACCCTGTTATAACATTTTGTAAATATGGGTAACATAGGAACAAATGAGAGCCATAATGAAAAGTTAAGAGATTAGGAAATACAATTCTAGGGCGTGAGTTTTGTGCTTTCTACAGGCTCTGCGACATGAAATAAATAACGGAAGGTCAATGTTAGGATTGCATTATAATATGTAGGTAGATAATATTCTGTAATCCTTTGTTACTTTGAAAAGCAACACCCTCTGCAACGGACGGGTGTCAAAGAATGACACACGCACACATTGACAGATCTATGGACTGCAGTATATTTTGTATTGTAATCGTCTGGCGAGAAAATTGAACCACTCCCGCTCATTTTTAATGCATGTAGAATCAATGTTGTTTACCTCTTTCCGACATTGGGGGATAATCGTCAAGCACGAAAACATGTCTAACACGAATTCTTGATTGGTGTGGTGGCATGAGGAGAACTGAAGGGTGAGGGCAGATGACATTTCGAATTCCGTCCGGCGATTATCATTCACCAATTTCTGACGCGATAGAAACATGTGAGAGAAGTTACTCAATTGTAGTGGGAGCTAGCTGCCTATTGTGTGTGCACTGTAGTGTGTGTGAAGAGGGGGATTGTCAGAGAGAGAGAGAGAGAGAGCGATAAAGAGAGAGAGAGAGCAAGTGTGATGGACTGGAGAGAATTAAGTTGGATGTCAGTTCAGGTGACAGCATTCATTCATCACCTGTCTCATCCATGTACATATCAGTTGGTTGACTTTGCAATGGAATCGTGTATAAGAACATAGACTACGAGAGATTATAAGACTGCTGGCTATATCTAAGCACGACATGTCTCGAATATAAACAAAATTATAAGAATTAATTCAACTTGTTTTGTTTGTATTTCTCATAGGGACTCCCTACCCAGTCCCGGTGGTCCAGGCGGTAACGTCACGAATTTCGGTTCAACAATGGGTAGGCACGCGGTTTCAGACCTCGCGACCGACTATTTTGATTTAAGTTTTCCACGGTTTCCCTTAGTTTTATCAGGCGAATGCTGGGATGGTATTTTAAGTAGACCTGGGCCGCTATATTTTCCAATCTCTCTCCTTACCATATAGTGGCCCGAGTCAACGATAAATTCAAATTCGTAGGGACACTGCTTATTTTCCGTAAGATTTTAATGTCCAAGAAAGTGTTGGTGAAACAATTGTACTGGTCCTCGGCAAATTAATAGATTTATATTTCAGATTTAGAAAACACAATTTTGTTTCGTGACATAGTTTTCGCTAATATTCTTAATTGTAGTTTAAACGGGATACACATGAATAAGTCTTACACGTGACAAAGATAAGGGTCTTCCTCGTATCGGGACGGGTGTAAGCCATAGTTCTGTCGCCGCCAACAAAATTCATTTTATCTTATCTTACATGAATAAGTTGAATCTGAAAATTATTTTAGATACTTTTTCATGTACACTCAATCATAAAATGACCGCTCTCTTTCAAAAGCCTAAATTACAAAATAAAATGTTTCCCACTGTAAGAAATGGGTTAGGAATGTGCCATTCGTCAACAAATAACTTCATCTATAAAATATACTCAAATTTCTTTATCGCAATCTTTTTATTTGTCATTTACTGTAACTTTTATTGAACCCTTTTGTTGGTCTCTGAAAACACTAAGTCCTGATATGAATTATGTAGCAGCGTCGCAAAACGTAAATATCCACTCTCCTGTTTTTTAAATATTGATTTACTAGTTACACCAGCTTCTACAACTACTAACTTCTCCGGTCTGAGCCCTAAGATACCTAAAGACAATAAATAAATTTTAAGAAAACCTACTAGCTTCTACTGATATTCTCTGCGGTTAAAAAAATTGAAAATAGTTATTATTTCACTATTATCGATCATAAAATAAATTTAATACAGTGATATCAGTACGTTCGTAGTCAGTAGCGATGAAGTATTGCTTATTCACACCTGAGACGTAAATTCCTTTCTTAAAACCTTTTCCAAATTGTAGGACATGGTCTTCATATGCATTGAATCTAGGAAAATAGCATTAATTGGAAGATTATCTCACAGATATATGAAACTCTAAAAATGAAACCAAGGTGGGTGATATACTGTATCTACCATTTACGTGCTATACAGGGAGCGGTTTGAGAACCTTGTTTTCTTTGTCTTTTATTTTCTGAAAGTTATTGACAAGGTTTATAAAAACCTAAGGTCTACTATAAGATGTGAAACACGATTGCTAACTTCAATAACAGAGAAAACTATTTAGATTGTATAAATTAAACACGCACTTCCATTTAAATTGTAAACTTTAGTTAACTTTTTCAAGTACGAAAAATAAAACGGAAAATAAATGTTTCTTCTTTGTACTGAATCTTTCGACTTCGTAGTAGACTCTATACTATTCTGTTAAAAAAAAAAGCATAAAAGTGAGTGCCGAAAGTGTTACGTTAACAGTATCCCAATAATCAAACTCATAATGTTTTCATTCAACAACGCAAATTATGTAAATCTCTTCTCCGTAGAGATTATGATAGTATATTAAATCAGTTTCATCACAAGCTGTAACCAATCCTAAACGTTTCTGATCTCTTATAAACTGCAGGCGACAAAACTCAGGTCTATCATCTCTAGTTTCATACAGTGAACGTACTGCTTCATTCAACGAGAGTTGATTTATTTAATGACAGCTTCCATGACAATTTTAATGCTTGTTCAGATCCTCCATTTTTTTTCCTAATGTAAAGTCTAACATTCCCCATTGCCTAACAGATATAAACACAACCCCTGCGCAAGTGTATCGCCTTTTAACCTCTCTAAAATCGTCCAAAGCCTCTGTGGCTGACAAAATATATTCCATATTTCTGATTAAGCTAGCCCAACCATTATCTGCACCTCTCACCATTCTTTTCAATAGATGTTTCTCGGAGGGTCATTTCCCGAACTCCTGGAAACAAGTAAACATTACGCCGGTTTACGAAAAAGGTGATATAAGTCATGTGTTAATTCATATAGACCTATTTCCCTTTTTACTACCCTCGGTTTAATTTGTGAAAAAATTATCACATACAGGATTCAAAATCATGTCCTCCCATTTCTTTCTCCCTCCCAACATGGCTTTGTACCAAATGGATCATGTGAAACCAACTTAGCTGTCCAACTGTCTCACGCCACGGATGCCCTAGCAAATAGACAAGAACTTGACGTCTTATGCACAGACATCTCCAAAGAACTTGAAACCGTCAATCACAAACTTCTTATACACATGCTTGCCTCCAGATTTAGTATTCATGGACCTCTCCTTCAGCTTCTAACTTCATATTTGACTGGCAGAAAACAACGTGTCTTCTTCCCTGGTAGCACATCCAAGTGGCTGGCTCCCCATGCTTTCAGGTGTCCCTCAAGCAGTGTTTCTTTCAGGCACTTCTCTGGGACTCAAAGTGAGTCACGGCTTGGCTCATAAGGAACCGCGGCTCTGTTCGACTTGGTTCCATATGAGCTGCGGCTTGGTTCAGCGTGCCTAGTTTCTTATAAGTTGTCTACTCTTTATCTTTAATGTATTATAGATTCAATGCAAAATATAAAAATATGTATTCTTAACCATGTCTCGTGCTACATCTATAATGCAGTACTACGTACAGAAAATTCGGCAGGCATATTTATAATTGCACCGATTTTAACGCAAACGACTGAATTTTTTTTCAGCGTACATCGGAACATTCAGTACAGTTTCAACTTTCAACCTCAAAGCGTTAAAAAAAAAATCATAAATACTCCACCTGTTCTGGTTGACCTACATCTTAGAGCAACATCGGCCATCTTGGCTAATGTTTTCCAGGGTTTTCTCAACTACACCGAGTAAATGCCTAAATGTTACCTAAAATTTGATTCCGGTTGTCACTTTCCCCGTTTCTTTTTTCTTATACGATGCGTTCTGTCCCTGTTCTGTACTTCATCCTCTTTCAATGTCTTTACAAGTGTGGAAACAGGATATTTTTTCGATGTAATTTCTGAGAGGCCATTCCACAGGGTTTGTAGTTCGATGTTATTGTTCTTACATATTACAAACCTGAAGAAGCATACACAGATTATCTAGCCAGCAAAATAATTATTGTAGCCCAATATCACAAATCATAATATTGATTCATTCAAACAGGAGCAAGACCAGCTCACCAAGATCTAACTTGTATTAGTATTTAAAGAGCAAAACTAAAGTGATTACCAATCGTCTTTGTATTTAATAAATTTTACATACACTTCACCACCTCGGATTAAAATGGTAATATTTTTTATTAACATGGACATCTGTCAAAATATGAAGATTATCAGACCCCCCCCCCCCAATTAAAAATTCACTTTCAGAAACTGAAACCTAGACCCACTAACGCAAAACATATTAAACAAACATGTGTTAGTTATTCTAGCAAAATCATAATTTCTTAGCAAAATTTAGTAACAGCATTGCCAGCTTGTGTTGTTCAATATAAGACATGAACGCAAGACTTAGATAATGTAACTCGCAAAATCGCCAGATGTGAAAAACATTATCATCTATTAACTTTACCTTTCACTTAGTTTACAGTGGTCTCTGTGAAGCAGCAGGCTTAACTTTAGTTTCGATTCCCCAGCTTCCGCCAGCTATTGAACCGTATATACTCTTTCTACCACTGATTCTGGTACAAATAATCGATACAGACGATTCTAGAAAATCACAGGGACAGCTAGCAATCGAAAAAGTGTTACGAAAACGCATGTGTCATTATAATTTCGTTAAATATATACTCGAGTTGCTCAGTACACGCGGCATATTCGGGAATCCTAATGGCGTCACTTCGTGTTATGGATGACTTATTTTACTACAAAAATCAAAGACTTAATGCAGAAAAGCAAAGACTGGTTAGAAAATTCAGGTTTGCTCATGTTTTTTATTATATGCGAAGCTTATCGCCTTTAACACTCACACCGTGTGCCATGCTTGAACACCGAAAGTGCCAAATAGTCCCAGGTGCTTTTAGCTCTTTTACTCTTAGGTAGATTTGACACTTCCATCATTTGAATCTTTGTTACATATTGCGTTTCAACACTCCTACACACGTAGAAAACATTGTACAGGTCTGCTGTATATTATACATTTTGGGGGAAACGTAAACTAAACTTTACCCAAGGACTAACCTCATTAAAAGTGTTTATGCAGTCATGGAAAATCAATTAAAAATGTTGAATCAGAATCAAAGTTGACAATGTTACTGGGACTTCAGGGGATGCTCTTGCATAAGCAAACTTTCAGTCACTTAAAACCTCCTCCCCCGTGTTAGTAAAATAAGCAGATACCCGACCATTCCCTTAGTGCTTATGTAAAACTTGCCATTTTTTTTCATTACAGTAAAACATCTGTTAACCTAAATACTTTTAATTGAAATAACGTTTAACCGAAACGGCAAAAAAAAATAAAAAAAAAAAATAAAAAAAAAAAATCGAAAAAGATAGAATTTGAAATGCTAACAGAAAAAGATTTTTCAAAAAAGAGTAAACTTAGTTGTATAAGGAGTTGTCCAACTGTAGAAGCATTTAAAGCTTTATTAAAAGTCTGTTATATATGTAATCTTAAAGTGTATTTTTTATCATTGCCTTCAATTTTTTTTTTTTTCACTTTAAACGTTGAAAAAGAAATACACATATTTTAAACCGAAATTTTGGTTATCCAAAATGACTTCCGCCCCATTTATTTCAGATAACAGAGGTTCTACTGCATATCGTTTGAAAACACTCTGATCCTCTTCCCTCATTGCCAGATAAAATAAGTCAAGCTTGAACCCCTTCCCCTTGAATGCTTACGTTACACTTGAATGATCCCTTAAACTTATTGACTTCTATGTGATTTTTTTTACAAATTCAGTGTTTTCTTAAGAATCCTGCAGTTCATATAGACTGTTTGCTTTCTAAGCACTTTGTGCTGATAAATTTAGGCACATTTCGAAAGTACCACCAGAGAGAACCATAGTGATTGTATCTGTAGTATCACCAGTACAGTAATTCAAAATGTCGAAACTAATTTTGCTAGTCTAATGAAATTGCTAGTTTAATTTAGAATAATTTCATTAATCAGTATATCAATAAGAGTATTAACTGACCAACAATAAGGTCAAGTTCATAGTTTAACAGCCTATCTATAATGAAAAGGTATTCTAATCTTTGGACTGAAACTTCCTGCACCCAAAGTTCCTGTACCGAAACTTCCGGATCCCCAATGGACCACATACAAGCATTGAATGAAGTTATGGAAAGGACTAATGATTATGAACTTCCGCTATGTTTGGGATTGATAGATTTTGAAAAGGCTTTCGATTCGGTCTCCTTGGCAGTAGTATTTAAATCACTTGAACATCAAGGCATGGCAAGTGCATACATCACGTTACTGCGAAACATCTACTCGACTGCTACATCTGTCATTAAACTATATCAAGAAAGTGAAAAATTTAAAGTTGGAAAAGGGTAAGACGAGGAGATTCAATTTCTCCAAAAATGTGAAATTACCATAATAAAAGCTCTTATACACCTGGACGCAAAATGTATTTTCTGTACCAAAACACAAATGAAAGGCAAAGTGAAGTTGGCCCCCGAAATATTTGGTCCAACCGAGATTTTCCTTGAGACAGTTAGTACTTAATTTGGGATGGTTGGGCTAGCCACTTTCAGCTTTTGGGTTAGTCAAATAAAGGAGATAGGGGTGTCCATCTATATGCTATTTAAACAATAATTGAATCGCTTACTTTAGAAATGGCAGATATCTAAGACAAAGAGGACGCATAGAAACGACCCTTTTCATTAAAAAAAAAAAAAACTGACATGCGTGTATGAAGTGCATTTTAGTATCCTTTTAGTATCCTAGGAGCCAAGAATGTGTACTAAATTACGTTGTTTCTTATAGTAAATTTCTTTAAATATGTTACAAATGATGTAATTTAGAAAGAGATCTTAAATTAAATACAAACACAATATAAATCTTCAGCAAAAAAAAAAAACAGGAGGGTTGATTAAGGACAAACCTGATAACCAAAATAAATTGATCTGCAAAACTCGTGCAGGTAATGAATATAAATTGAGAACATTATTATTATTATGTTGTTGTTGTTGTTAGATTTTAGAAATAACTATTTTTGGATAAATACTCTTTTGACATTGTAGCAGAATTTATTTTCGTCGCTGCTACAGTCATCAGATCTGCTACCAATCTACGACTCTTTTTCTACCGCGCCAGCTGGAAGAGAGGACACTGACCTACTTTTCTTCTCTCACTCTCCCTCTCCGTTCCATCACAATGAGTTGTGCTTCATTTCAAGCAGTTTCTAGCTCACCCACCTACTTAGCCGACTTGGAGTTCACCTGTTAGGCTGCTTTCACATACGCGCGAGAGCGAGGCGAGAGCGGAGCGGACAACACCCGCGTAGTTTAGAAATACATTGCGAGCAATTTGGTTTCCACATCAGCGCGAGCGCGAGGCGAGAGCGGGTCTTCTCTCGCTGTGGACGAAAAAACACCCGCGTTTCCCTGCTAGAAATTCGGCGAGACTTTCGCGGGAGCTGCCCGCAGAAAGCGAAGCAAGACATTGAACTAAATGAGCCGTTTCACGTACGCGCGAGAGCGAGGCGGGCGCAGGCGAAAAGAGAGAACAGTGTTGCTAGGAAACACCACGAAATAGGCTGTTATTTCATCTATTACACCAGGCCGGTAGCTAGAATTATTTCATTAAAAGCTATTCTTCTTGTTGGATCATAATAATGTTGATATGAATGTTCATAGAGTTGTAAACAAGAAGTTATTTCTTTGTTATGAAGATGTATTGTCAGTTAAAAGAATAATTACTTATATACATTTTTCATGAAATTGTAGTAGTTTCACATCGAAAATTTGAAAGTGAATCATATTCCCGTTTGTACAAGCAGAAAACATTACACAGTCTAAATAAACTAAAGTAGGCCGGACGCACCAGAACTGCGTTTTGGCAAATCAGTTTGAAGACAGAGTACATTTCCTTTACTCATTTTCTGTTATACATTTTATTTACTCGATACTGTATTAATGATGATCATGATAGGTGTTCTACCCCAAGGAAGGTCTTTGACCCGAAGATCCCTGGGCAAGGTGAACCCATGGTGGTTTGCCATTGCCTTCCATGGGATGATGGTCCAGAGGACGGGACCTACAATTTAACGTGGGATTCGAACAATTTGTGTACCAACCGGGAATCGAACCTGTTACATCTTAATTACAAGGCTACGAGCTTAACCACTCATCCACCGGAGACACTACTGTATTAAAGGTCAATCTTTTTGCTACTTTAATTGTTCTAAGTAATATTGGTATTGACCCATACACATTTCAATTAAAGGTGAAAGAAAAACTTAAAAAAAAAAAAAATCTCGGAATTATTCCACTATTTCGACAAATATCCCAAACAAGCAAAATATATATTTTCGGTAGCAAATAGTCACAAAGCAACGGCAAGCCGATGTTGTTTTCTGAAGGAGAACAGGCAATAATAATAATGATAATTTTTCGAGGTGAGCCATTTGTTCAAATATTCAGACTATTGATTTAAACCACACGTTTGGAACTAATATATATTTTTAAATAACGAACTAACGAATTAAAGGAATTTCCTTGGTAGTCATATTATCATCAGTGTGTCCATTGCCACCACGTCAATAAAACTGGTTACACAGCAACCCTGTTCGGAGAAATTTCCCGCGTAGTCAATGCCCGCGTTGATGTGAAAGGATCAGCGAGAGCGAGGCGGGCGCGGGAGAACTCGCTCTCGCCCCGCTCTCGCGCGTATGTGAAAGCGGCCTTAGAATGAATTTTAAAGAATTGCACATTCTCTGAATTACCTAATCTATGACCGAGAACATGAAAAGATCTTATGTTCTAAATATTTCTTATTCTATTTAATGACGTCAAGACATATAATCTTTCTGTATTTTTATGAGGCTACTTGCATATTCGAAGGACTGAATTAAATAAGAAAAATCGACGATCAGCTGTTTTAGAGAAATGGTGTAGAATTGAAGATTTCTATTGTTGTGTGGTGTGCAATTCCGAAAGCGATGTTCAATATTGAATTTAAATCATGAGAATTTAAATTATGTTGGTGTTCTACATTGTACGGTAGGATTGCTAAGATTTATACAACTATACAAATATCTACAGAAAGGTAACCCAGCCAGTGCTATTTTTAAGAGCTTCTATTTATTGCATGCCTAATGGATAGCCTATACTAACAATGTAAATAAAGTTACGTTTTCGATTGTGTGAGATGAAAATGGACTAATGTGCTTTGACGAGTAATACTTAGGCTTGTGCATGTTAAGAGATTTAGTTATGTATTGGCTTATAACTATATTTAAAGCAGCTTAATTTCTTCTGTAACCTACTAAAAAAAATCATCTTTGGAATGAGTTATTTATCAGCATGGGAACTACCCTAATTGAAGTACGTTCTAAATGGGTTTCTGTATTAACAGCTGGATGTTTTATTAATGGTAGCTTTTATATCTGAAGGCATGTTAAGGTGGGTAGTCCTATGGTAAATGTTGTTATTGTTGTTATATGGAAACATTGTACGGATTTGTGTATCTGAGTAATTAAATGTCATTTCCTACTGAGTTATTTCAAATTGTCCTGTTTAGCTAATCTTACGATACTTTTATTATCTTTCTATTTCGGCCGCTATATGCATTAACCGTTCTCCAGATTAGCCACTCAGCTTCAAAAATATAGGGGACAATTTATGGCGACGTCGGATTGAGGAAACGAATTCAAAATATAAGTTTATTTTGCTTAGATGCATAACGACGAAAAAAGTTGAACATTATTATTTCGGAGGAGATTTGTTTTCAATAAATATTAAGTAAAATGGCTATGTCAGTGTTTCAGTGTCAGATATTTGATAGTGAAAAGGACAATGTAGGAAGTTATCTATCGAGATTCCTTCTTCACTGTAAGGTTCATGACGTCAAGGAAGAGAAAAAGGCTGCATTATTATTAACAGCAGTAGATAGTAATGTATTCGAGAAAATGCAGCAAGACTGCAGTCCTAGATTGCTACCTGACTTAACTTTTGATGAGTTAGAGTCTTTTATATAAGTTATTCAAACTTAGACAGAATTTTCGAATGAACCGATTTGTTTTTCATCGCACGGTTCAGCAGCAAGGACAAAGTTTAAAAGAGTACATTGAGAGTTTGAAGAAGCTTGCTAATGTTTGCATTTTCGATAGCTATCTGAATGAGTCTTTGACAGATCAAATCATTTTTGGGATTATTGATAATTCTCTAAGAAAACGTTTACTGTCTATTGATGAATTGGATTTAGATAAAGCTATTATAATCTCTATTCAGCATGAAAATATAGAAAAAGATAGTTACATATTGTCAAGTAAACTGAAAGACTTTTCAATTAATCAAACAGAAGTTAATGTTATTTCTCGTAATGGTCAACCTAGGAGTAATTCATACGATAGAAATCCAAATCCAAAACAAATTATTAGCTGTAAATTTTGTGCTAGGAATCACGCTAGAGGGTCGTGT